>JARSSU010011696.1:0-13688 GCA_029619165.1 Eurosta solidaginis
TAAAGTCCAAAATGACCCCGCAGATGTCCGGACGATGCCGCTTAACGAGCCTCGAACTGATGTCGGGAAGTGTGACCCCAAATGATCCCGGCTAATAGTCGATAATGAATGCTGCCAGCAGGATCCCGATCGGATCCCGTACATCCATCCAGGAATGTATGCCTGTAAAGCGCCGCCACATATGATCCCGTTATGAGCTCGTGAAAAATAGTCACAATATTGACGCCATGACGGGATCTCGCCGGACAGAATCCGGCTGTAAAGCGGCATCCAGAATATGATGCCGGAAGAGACTCAAATGATCCGCATTGGCATTAGTCCCGATATGACCCGTACAGCATCATCGGACGGATCCACGTAACTCATCAGCCAGTAAATCGATGCCGAAGAGGTCGCATAATCGATCCGCTGCAAGCGAGTCCTCGATATGAGCCTGCGTACATGGCGATCTGCGGATCCGGTATCGCGTATTAAATCTATTGCTCAGAAATGATTGCCGAAGAGGCCCCTAAATGATCCCGTATCGTCGCGCAAAAGTCCCAAATGACCCCAGACGGGATCCGGACGGATCCGATAAACCTAGCCATGGAAATCGATGCCGTAAGGGTCCCGCTGGGTCCAATGATAGCGCGGATCGTCCGTATGGTCTGCCAAAATAACCTTCCGGACGGGTATTTCCCGGTAGCAGTTTGTGGATAGAACCCGCTGATTAGACGAAGGTAATCAGGTGGTTATGCCGCTCATGACGAAGGACGGGACAGTGCTTATAGGAGACATGGGAGGAGTGGATGCCCGTAAAACTTACTAACGATATAATGATCTCGAAGGGTCCCTGAAAAACTGATCCCAGAAATAGTCCCGAAATAAGTCCGGCGAAATGTACCTCCGGGCGTAATCCGGACGCGATCCCTCGAGAAAACTTCTTCAGAAATGATCCTGTCTGAGGGTCTCGATATGACCTCCTTACGGGATACAAATTAAGGTGAAGCTAATTATGTTAAAACCATGTTAATAAGGCGGGTTAGCGATGCGCATTGAGAGCGAATAAAAGTTACATAGAGCACTATACAGGTATAAGCTAATAGAAAAGCGTGCTAATGAAAATTAATCAATTGATGGAAATGGGCGTGATGGCGGGAGTCGAGAGGAGAGGGACCACTGATGCGTGGTCGTTGCTCCATGTAATTGTCTAGATCTCGATCTGTATGTAGCCAGATACTTCAAAGAACTATTGATTTATGAGAAACTTTTATATTGTAGTGTATAAGACAATTTATAGATTTACTAACCAGAGGTTAGTAATAGACGTAATAGGTGTGCCGCGGGTCGGAGGGTGTCCACTGCTTACTTTGTAAGCCCTCGGAGCTTATTGAGCGCCCTTGAGTCTGTGATATTGGTGAAGGCCAGTATACGTAAAGTTATAATGTGTAAAAATTATTAAAAATAATTGCTCGAAGGGTCGTGGGACCCCCCACCCCTCTTTCCATGTTCGAAAAAAATTTCGCTAGTAGACTACTGTCTGTGTCCCAAATTTCATCAAAATCCGTGTAGCCATTCTGGCGTGATTCAGTCGCCAAGGCGAAAAAAATATAATATTAAATTATAACTGTTCCTAGGGGGCGGGTGACCATCGCCGCTTTCAAAATATATAGCTAGTAGACCTTCTAGACTATTGGCTATATGTGTGCAAATTTCATCCAAATCGGTCCAGTCCGTTCTTGCGTGATTGAGTCACAAAGACAAACGTCTGGACAAACATCCAAACATCCAAACATCCAAACATCTAAACATCCACATCCAAACTTTGCCCATTTATAATATATATTAGATATTAGATTAGATTAGATGAAAAATTTACCAAAACAATGAAGGAACCGGGACACTGAAACTGAATAACAAAAATATTAAAAATACTAAATATTAAAGCGTATTTTTATTATTTTTTACAAACTTGGAAAAACTGTTTGAAAAATAGTGAAAATGCTTAATTAGTAGAAGATTGTTTTCCGGCCTATTAAAAAACGCAACAAAAACTAAATTGTTACAAAAATGAATGTTTACGTAACAATTAGCTTGTAAACAATTACATGGTTTACATGTAACAATTGCTGTAAACAATGTAAACATTACAGGCCCAACCCTGATTTTTAGTGAATAAATACAGAAAAGTACAAAAGGTACACTTAATTAGTTTTATCTGTTTGCAACTGCTAATAGATTCTATTGCATACTGCCAAAAAACCTGTTACGGTCTGCTGTTATGTCTATCGGTTACGGTCCACTTGGGAGCGTTCTCGTTTGAACGGTCTAGTGGCTGGGGATGGGACCTAAAAGTTACGAAGGAAAAGTATCGGAAAAAAAAGATATCGGCGATCGCTAGAAGAAGAAACCACGAGTTTCCGGGAGATCGAGGATTCTTTCTCGTCTTTGGTTGGCACGCTGACGAAAAAGGTCAGACGAAAAATTCATTCGTTTCATCGTAGATAAAATCTTGAGCACAGGCTTATTTCTGCTAACAACGTAAGATGTACCAGCAAGAAAGAATGTATTGATGGAAATGCTCAAAAAGTGAAATACAACAGTCATAAAACTTCATTTCGCTGCCTCCATGAACATAATATATATGTCCCGTAATTATGCCAGCGTCAAAATTATACGCAAATACGAGTGATTCAAGTGACTCTGGGCATTTATAGAATAGAGGAAACATCGGGATGAAGGGAAGTGTGAGTGCGACCATTAAATAGGTGGAGAACTGCCTATTGGAAAAATCGGTGCATATACTTATATGCATAATACAGCGTAATTGCTACAACCCAACGAACAAATACCAGCGTATACATACAAACAAGCGCATCTCGCGCCATTTCCAATATTTTCACCCTTCGAATGTTGGGAACTTGGTTAATTTTTGTACTAAATCATTGCAAAAGCCAGCCCCAGGCTTACCACCAGCACCAGCAAGAACCATAATAGCGCAACAACGCCTAACTTGCAAACAACACAGAGGTACACCAGCGGATGCCGCCGACGGTCTTTTGCCGGATAAGTAGGTACCGGCCCTGCTGGGTGAGTCCGTTTTTTTGTTGGCTTTAAAAACGCGTACGCATCTTTGGGCGCTGATACTTTGCCTTTTTGTTTGTGGGTCGTGCGTTATGTACCCTATTGTATGAAGTCCTGTCAGAAGGCAAACCATTATTGTCCTAATTGTAATGCATCATTGGCGCCTATTCAAATGGTTTCCAGTAAACTGAAACCGAAATTCTATATATTCCTCACTAAAGCCAAAGCCATTTTGTCTTAAACAAATCAAAAGAGAGCGCGAGTATAGGACCGGTTGCAGGTGATGGCTTTTCACATTACAACATTCCAAGGACGTGCACATAAATGTACTTAGACATATACGCACCCATACTTGCTATTATATGTATTCAATCCACATACGACACCAGTATTATTATTTGTAATGTGTCATATTTATAATGTGGCAGCATTAACGATTATGAAATTAAAATAAACTTTCTACAAATATTCACTTGCATGTACACTCAAAAACAAAAAATGGGTTTGCAATTTTTAAGTAAAATTTCTGAAAAAATGATTCAATGCAAATTCTATTTATGTATATTTTTCTCTGTATACTACTATGCTTTTGTATTGGTATAAGCCAATTTGAAAAGATTTAATTATTTAAAAGGCTAAACTTTGGCTTAATATTCAATGTTTTCGAAAATTGTGACAAATCGCATTCTTCATGGGTTTTATATTGAAATTAAATAAGCGAAATTACCATAACAAATGTTGCAAATTAGCGACAAGCTAAATCTTGCAAAGGAATTATATTCGGTTTTTTTTTATATGCATATATGTACATATGTATTAAGATGTATTGGTAAACTATGTGTTAAACATAGGAGAATTAGAAACGAAGCTAGATTTTAAACAACAAACAGAATTTCTCAAATTTATATTGTTTGATTTCTCAAATTTTTCATTTCTTAAATTTTAAAATGTTTTTCTAATATTTTAAAAAAATTAAAATGTTTATTATAAGTTTTTCAAATTCAGTTCACCTATTAAATTTATTATCGGCTCAACAAGAGTACACAAAATTTTAAGATAAAACTATGAATTTCATTAAAAAAATAAAAAAAAGAACCCAGGTTTTAAAAACTTACCACATAATGTGATGTGATGGACTAAAATAAAGAATAAGCATATTGATAGCAACAACTGCAATATATATTTATGTATATGGAGGATATGAGGCACATTCTAATCTACATACAAGTTTTTTAGTATAGGTTTTTATTACATAATTTTTTTACATACATTATATTATATACAATGCGTTTAAAAGAATTAAAAGTAATAATAGACGCATTGAATACATACAAATAACTTTTTTTTGCCAAGATGCAGGCAAAATGCATTGAACATTCTCAAGAATTACTGTAGAAGTTTGACAACAATTGCAAAATTGTTTGAAAGCATAGTACATTTATAGCTAAATCCGCGAAAACAGGGAGCGTTTCTTATTAAAGCTTAGAATTTTTTTTTAACGTTTCCCTCTTACAAAAATTTTATATGTAGAAACCTAAGAATTTCTTCCATGAGCTGTAGGGTTATATTAATTAAGCAAACAGACCAAAAATTGTATTATTGTTTTTCCTTTAAGAAAATGAATTGTCAATAAATTTGTATTTAACAAATGGGAATGCTGACTTCCTTACTTATTTAGAAGGCACTTGGGGAATACAGGTAAGGACCACCGAAATTTAGGTGCGACGGTGGCCATGGTCCCTGAGGGTGGGATATGCACCGGGCGTCGGAACAACATTCGCGGCCGCCCCCAAGATACATACGGCCCTTTTAAATTGTATTTTATTTTTCAGCCTTTTTTTTGATTTTGATTTTGAACTTGTGGTACCGGTCATTCCGGTTCGGTAATTTTTTTTTGCGTTAGATTTTTTTTGAATTTCTTTTTTTTTGAATTTTAAATTTTGAATTGTTGTAACGGTCTGTCCGTGGCATCCGGTTTCGTCCGGATGTTGTTTTAGTTTGAATTATAGCGTTTTGAGTCGGTCTCTGCGCTTCTGTCGGTTTTTCTGAAGTTGACAGCTCTTAGTTTTGATAGGCATGATAGAATTTGTTTCTGTTTTATGGCGCAGGAACAGTCAGGTTGGCAAGGACCCGCCTCAGCCGGCAATGACTAGCCACTCTGGCACCACAACATCATGCCGACCGCCTTCCTTACTGCTTCCATTATGAATGCGAACCATAACAAACCACGTCTGTTCATCTTTCACATATAGCCTAAAACCGCGTCCCAGTCCGCACGATATGCTAAGGTATGATCTTAAAAAAAAACGAGATCGTCCAGAAAAACAATCTTTAAAAAGTCCCAACAAATCGGCAAATACTCGCAGTCGCGGAGATAAGCACACGGTGATAAAGAGAAGGAGGGGTCCTTTAGATAATTATTTCTGTATCCGTCTGGGATCCAGTCGGGGTCATTTCGTGACTTTTTCTGGATTATTTCGGGATCATTAGAGGACCCTTCTGGGATCATTTCTGGATTCTTTTCGGGATCTGTCCGGGATTCCGTCGGGACCATTACGGACTTTTTCGGGAATATTTTGGTATCATTTTGGGGACTCTTCCGGGATCAATTAAGGGACCCTTCGACACCGGTACTTCAGCACTCATGGCTTTTTAAATTATAAGTTTTTATGGAGCATGGATTTGCTGTAATATTTTTAATTAAAATTCGGTATGTTTCATCTTTAATATCTAACTAAGCTTTTTCGTTCTATTTTTGAGTTTTTAAATGAATCCTGTAACGACCTGTTATAACTATAATTACACTTTTTGTAACATTTTAACTAATTAAGTACCGGAAAATGCAACACCATTTTCATCTAAAAAATCCTCTTTGGTTTTAGCTGATTATAGTTTCACTCCTTTGTTCTATGAATAGTGTAACGAATGTTAGCAGCACTGAGCGATGCTATCGTCTCTAAGCCGATGCTAAGCAGTGACGTGAATTCACATCCATAGATCAATCATTATGTATCTACATAAACGAAACAATAATTGCGTCTACACATATGTACCATGTACGTATACGAGCAGCGGAGAGTCAATACACAAACACATGCATATATCTGAGATACTCCTGAAGTATGCAATCAGAAAAAAATCATGCAATTGTAGTTACAGCTGAGAAGTTTGAGAGCTGCTGGACTAGTAGATTCTGGAAGCGCCTAGAAGATGCGAACGTTGAAATCCGAGAGTATAAAAGGCGGCAGTATTATTTCGAATAGTAGAGTTTCATTTGAGCTATCAATTTGGTTATTAAGCAAGCTATTCGTTGCAAAGTTTGAGTGTTATTGTGAAGTACTTTAATAAAGGCCATTTTGCTTATTAAATATTGGAATCATTTATTCAACAGTTTAGTGATTCGACTTAGCATAGGGTTGCAAATAAGAGGATTTGCAAGTAAATTCGTTACAATTGGTGTCAGAAGAGGAATTGTTGAATAAATTCCAAAGGACAACAAGGACATGGCAAAGTCAGTGAATTGAAGATCCAGCAACTGAAGAAGGAGTTGGAGAGCCGTGGATTGACAACAAGCGGCGTTAACTCGAACTTCAGGCACGGCTACGAGATGCAATCGAAGCAGAAGGAATTGATGTGGACGAGTATGTCTTTTATCCTGATGGGGACGAGACAACAACAAAAATTGAAGAGAAAAACGAAACATCGCAGACAGTTACTAGCACAGACTTGAACATGATATTGGCTGCAATAACTGCTCAAACATCGACAGTGGCATCTCAGCTGGAATCGCAGGAGACACGTTTAACATCCAAGATGGAAGCGCAAGAGACGCGTATTTCAGAAATGTCGACACAGATTACATCGAAGATTGAGGCACAAGAAACGCGTATGTCAGAAATGTCGACACAGATAACATCCAAGATGGAAGAACAGAAAACATATATGGCATCACAATTGGAAGAGCAGAAGACATATATGGCATCCCAACTGGAAGAGCAAAGACATATATGGCATCCCAACTGGAATCACAAGAGACACGTATCTCAGAGATATCGTCAGAAAGAACATCTAAAATTGAAGCACAAGACGCACGAATATCCAAAATTTCGGCACAAATTTCAGCACAGGTATCATCGCAGATCTCTGCACAACTCGAAGCGCGTATGGACGAGAAAATAACACAGTTTGAAGAAAAATTCGAGGCAGAGGTGGATGCTTTGAGAGGTCGTATACAGGAGTTGCAACTATTCGCCCAGTTGTTTCAGCAAGCAATACGAAGTTAAAAACTCCATATTTTGACGGCTCTGTTTCTTTCCAGGTCTTTAAGCTACAGTTTGAGAAGACCGCAACAGTGAACAACTGGAATGCTGAAGATAAAGTTGCTGCACTCTTCGTAGCATTGAAAGGACCAGCTGCCGAAATCTTACAGACTATTCCAGAGTACGAACGGAACAGCTATGAAGCATTGATGGCCGCTGTCGAGAGATGTTATGGAAGCGAGCATAGAAAACAGATATTCCAAATTGAGTTGCAAAACCGTCACCAAAGAGCGAATGAGACTTTGCAGGAGTTTGCCTCGGATGTTGAAAGTTTGGCACATTTGGCAAATGCGGACGCATCCGTGGAAACCACTGAACGGGTAAAGATTCAGAGCTTTATAAATGGCATACGGGACGTCGAAACAAAGCGAGCTACATACGCAAACCCAAAGCCAACATTCGCAGAAACGGTGTCACAAGCTCTGATTCAGGAAACAGTGTCGCTTCTGTGTAAGCCAGTTTACAAAGCACGCCGTGTGGAGGTGGAAAGGCCAGAGTGCGTAGACGCAATATTGGAGGCGCTGAAAGGATCGCAAAAGCGGAGTGAAAAAGTTATCAAATGTTTCAAATGCGGGAAGTCCGGTCACATTGCCCGTCATTGCGATCTTGATCCTAGTAGTTCCAACAATGTGGGTGGCCGTAAACGCAAAGCTGGAGGAGATGAGCAAGAGCAAGTAAGAGGTAGAGATCGAGAGCTAGATCCAGCTATTGCATGCCCTGTGATATCTGTGTTGCAAATTGGTAGAAAATCGAGCAGTCTTACCGTCAGAGGGAATGTGGAGGGCGAAGAACATGTACTCACTGTAGATATGGGCGCATCTCATTCCTTGATTCGATCTGATTTGGTCTACAGGAGAGTAAAGTCATTACCTGAAGCAAGATTGCGTACGGTCACAGGCGAGTATAACCAAGTCCAGGGAGAAGTGATATGTGAAGTCCTAATTGGGAAGGTCATGGTTTTACACAAATTCGTTGTGGCGGAGATCGTTCATGAAGTTATATTGGGAGTGGATTTCTTAGTTGACTATGACATCAGGATCGATATGCAGAGAAGGATTATTCAGTATAAGAAACAGGATATACCACTTAACTTCAAGTTGGAGAAAGGGTTCAGTAGTAATCGAGTAATGGTGGAAAAGACTCGACAAAGGCCACGAAAGTTAAAGAAAAGGTTGATGGATCGAATGGGCCAAATAAAGCGAAATTAAAAGTACCTGCGAGAAAAAGACCGGCATTGACAAACCCTAATGGACGCACTAAAACGACTGAAAGAATTTTCCAGAAAAAATGCAAGGGTGGTTTCAAGCCAGCGCGCACTACTGTTGTGAAACGTCAAGAGGATACTGATGATGCAAAGTCAATACGTCAAGATCAAGCTCTGCGAAGTAACTCTTCATTGGCCAAGCAACAGAGTGCGAGGGAACGATCCAGGATAATGAGTAGTAAGATGAAACACAGGTACGACAAGGAAAATAATTCGGAAGGTTTCCGGGAGGGAGATTTGGTACTGCTATACAACACTCACCGGCGGAAAGGTGTTCCAGTCAAATTTCGGTGCAGTTGGGAAGGCCCGTACAAGGTCGTGAAGAAGTTCAGTGATACCATCTACCGCATTCAAAGCATTGAGGAACCACGGAGTAGAAGAGTGGTACATTTGGAGATGCAAGCGACGTTTATATCGCGAGATTTGTCTGATCGGGACGATCAGACTTAGGTGGAGGGGCAGTGTAACGAATGTTAGCAGCACTGAGCGATGCTATCGTCCCTAAGCCGATGCTAAGCAGTGACGTGAATTCACATCCATAGATCAGTCATTATGTATCTACATAAACGAAACAATAATTGCGTCTACACATATGTACCATGTACGTATACGAGCAGCGGAGAGTCAATACGCAAACACATGCATATAATCTGAGATACTCCTGAGAGTATGCAATGAGAAAAAAATCATGTAATTGTAGTTACAGCTGAGAAGTTTGAGAGCTGCCGGACTAGTAGATTCTGGAAGCGCCTAGAAGATGCGAACGTTGAAATCCGAGAGTATAAAAGGCGGCAATTGTAGAGGCGCTGGAATTCAGTTTGATTTGAGATTTCGATTAAGATGCTATCTAGCGAGCAAGAGAAGTATTATTTTGAATAGTAGATTTTCATTTGAGCTATCAATCAGTTTGGTTATTAAGCAAGCTATTCGTTGCAAAGTTTGAGTGTTATTGTGAAGTACTTTAATAAAGGCCATTTTGCATTATTAAATATTGGAGTCATTTATTCAACAGTTTAGTGATTCGAACTTAGCAGAGGGTTGCAAATAAGAGGATTTGCAAGTAATTGTTACAATAGTAATTCCTTCACCCCTGTCATATCAATTAATTTAACTTAAAAACAAAATGTATTTTTTTAATTCGAAAAAATGTATTGTACTATTCACGCAATCGTGCCTTTCAAGTTATCAGCGCATTTAGTTTTTTTTTACTCAATTATAAAAATAAAATACATTAGACAAAACAATTTTAAACAGATAACTTAATAAGCAGGCTAACGTGAATAGCCCATATATTTTATTTTCTCCTTGCGGACGGGGCCGTGGGTAGAGGCTAGTCTAATCTAATATCTAATCTAATCTAATCAATACGAAGGTAAAAACTCCATATTTTGACGGCTCTGTTCCTTTCCAGGTCTTTAAGCTACAGTTTGAGAAGACCGCAACAGTGAACAACTGGAATGCTGAAGATAAAGTTGCTGCACTCTTCGTAGCATTGAAAGGACGAGCTGCCGAAATCTTACAGACTATTCCAGAGTACGAACGGAACAGCTAAGAAGCATTGATGGCCGCTGTCGAGAGACGTTATGGAAGCGAGCATAGAAAACAGATATTCCAAATTGAGTTGCAAAACCGTCATCAAAGAGCGAATGAGACTTTGCAGGAGTTTGCCTCGGATGTTCAAAGGTTGGCACATTTGGCAAATGCGGACGCACCCGTGGAATACACTGAACGGGTAAAGATTCAGAGCTTTATAAATGGCATATGGGACGTCGAAACAAAGCGAGCTACATACGCAAACCCAAAGCCACATTGGCAGAAACGGTGTCACAAGCTCTGATTCAGGAAACAGCGTCGCTTCTGTGTAAGCCAGTTTACAAAGCACGCCGTGTGGAGGTAGAAAGGCCAGAGTGGGTAGACGCAATATTGGAGGCGCTGAAAGGATCGCAAAAGCGGAGCGAAAAGTTATCAATGTTTCAAATGCGGGAAGTCCGGTCACATGCCCGTCATTGCGATCTTGATCCTAGTAGTTCCAACAATTTGGGTGGCCGTAAACGCAAAGCTGGAGGAGATGAGCAAGAGCGAGTAAGAGGTAGAGATCGAGAGCTAGATCCAGCTATTGAATGCCCTGTGATATCTGTGATGCAAATTGGTATAAAATCGAGCAGTCTTAACGTCAGAGGGAATGTGGATGGCAAATAACATGCACTCACAATAGATACGGGCGCATCTCATTCCTTGATTCGATCTGATTTGGTCTACAGGAAAGTAAAGTCATTACATGGAGCAAGGTTGCATACGGTCACAGGCGAGTATAACCAAGTCCAGGGAGAAGTGATATGTGAAGTCCTAATTGGGAAGGTCATGGTTTTACACAAATTCGTTGTGGCGGGGATCGTTGATGAAGTCATATTGGGAGTGGATTCCTTAGTTGACTATGACATCAGGATCGATATGCAGAGAAGGATTATGCAGTATAAGAACCAGGATATACACTTAACTTCAAGTTGGAGAAAGGGTTCACTAGTAATCGAGTAATGGTGGAAAAGACTCGACAAAGGCCACGAAAGTTAAAAGAAAAGCTTGATGGATCGAATGGGCCAAATAAAGCGAAATTAAAAGTACCTGCGAGAAAAAGACCGGCATTGACAAACCCTAATGGACGCACTAAAACGACTGAAAGAATTTTCCAGAAAAAATGCAAGGGTGGTTTCAAGCCAGCGCGCACTACTGTTGTGAAACGTCAAGAGGATACTGATGATGCAAATCAATACGTCAAGATCAAGCTCTGCGAAGTAACTCTTCATTGGCCAAGCAACAGAGTGCGAGGGAACGATCCAGGATAATGAGTAGTAAGATGAAACACAGGTACGACAAGGAAAATAATCCGGAAGGTTTCGGGAGAGAGATTTGGTACTGCTATAAAACACTCACGGCGGAAGGTGTTCCAGCCAAATTTCGGTGCAGTTGGGAAGGCCCGTACAAGGTCGTGAAGAAGTTCAGTGATACCATCTACCGCATACAAAGCATTGAGCAACCACAGAGTAGAAGAGTGGTACATTTGGAAATGCAAGCGACGTTTAGATCGGGAGATTTATCTGATCGGGACGATCAGACTTAGGTGGAGGGCAGTGTAACGAATGTTAGCAGCACTGAGCGATGCTATCGTCCCTAAGCCGATGAAGCCGATGCTAAGCAGTGACGTGAATTCACATCCATAGATCAATGATTATGTATCTACATAAACGAAACATAACTGCGTCTACACGTATACGAGCAGCAGAGAGTCAATACAGAAACACATGCATATATCTGAGATACTCCTGATGAGTATGCAATGAGAAAAAAATCATTTAATTGTAGTTACAGCTGAGAAGTTTGAGAGCTGCCGGACTAGTAGATTCTGGAAGCGCCTAGAAGATGCGAACGTTGAAATCCGAGAGTATAAAAGGCGGCAATTTTAGAGGCGCTGGAATTCAGTTTGATTTGCGATTTCGATTAAGATGCTATCTAGCTAGCAAGAGAAGTATTATTTGAATAGTAGAGTTTCATTTAAGCTATCAATCAGTTTTGGTTATTAAGCAAGCTATTCGTTGCAAAGTTTGAGTGTTATTGTGAAGTACTTTAATAAAGGGCCATTTTGCATTATTAAATATTGGAGTCATTTATTCAACAGTTTAGTGATTAGAACTTAGCAGAGGGTTGCAAATAAGAGGATTTGCAAGTAAATTCGTTACAATAGTAATTCCTTCACCCCCTGTCATATCAACTATTGTACTATTCACGCAATCGTACCTTTCAGGTTATCAGCGCATTTAGTTCTTTTTTTTACTCAATTATAAAAATAAAATACATTAGACAAAACAATTTTTAAACAGATAACTTGATACGCAGGCTAACGTGAATAGCCCATATATTTTATTTTCTCCTTGCGGACGGGGCCGTGAGTAGAGGCTAGTCTAATCTAATATCTAATCTAATCTAATATATAATATCTAATCTAATCTAATATCTAATCTAATCTATCTAATCTAATATCTATCTATCTAATCTAATATATATTATAAATGGGAAAGTTTGGATGTTAAGATGTTTGGATGTTTGGATGTTTGGATGTTTAGATGTTTGGATGTTTGGATGTTTGGATGTTTGGATGTTTGGATGTTTGGATGTTTGTCCAGACGTTTGTCTTTGTGACTCAATAACGCAAGAACGGCTGGACCGATTTGGATGAAATTTTGCACACATATAGCCAATAGTCTAGAAGGATCTACTAGCTATATATTTTTCAAAAGGGGCGTGGTCCCCGCCCCCTAGGAACAGTTATAATTTAATTATTATATTTTTTCGTCTTTGCGACTGAATCACGCCAGAATGGCTACACGGATTTTGATGAAATTTGGGACACAGACAGTAGTCTACTAGCGAAATTTTTTCGAACATGGAAAGAGGGGTGGGGTCCCACGACCCTTCGAGAAATTATTTTTCATAATTTTTACACCATTATAACTTTACGTATACTGGCCTTCACCAATATCACAGACTCAAGGGGTCAAATAAGTCGAGGGCTTACAAAGTAAGCAGTGACACCCTCCGCCCGCCCCCCTTTATGTTGTTGTTGTTGTTGTAGCGATAAGGTTGCTCCCCGAAGGCTTTGGGGAGTGTTATCGATGTGACGGTCCTTTGTCGGATACAGATCCGATACGCTCCGGTAACACAGCACCATTAAGGTGCTGGCCCGATCATCTCGGGAACGATTTATACGGCCACATTGAACCTTCAGGCCATCCCTCCCTCCCCACCCCCAAGTTCCATAGGAGCTTGGGGTCGCCAGAGCCTCGTCTGTTAGTGAAACGGGATTCGCCGCTCGAAGGTGAGGTTGACAATTGGGTTGGAGAAGCTATATATTGGCGCTACACAACCCCTTGAATCCCCGCCCCCCTTTATCTCCCCCTCTGGTGTAAAATCCATAAATTGTTATAACTCAATCTAAATTTTCTCCTAATCAATAGTTTTTGGTATCTGGTACATACAGAACGAGATCT
>JARSSU010011697.1:0-22983 GCA_029619165.1 Eurosta solidaginis
CCCATTACGGACAGTCCTTATAAACAGGGACAGCTCCAATACCGGACAAATTTTGGGCAGAACGCAGGTTTTTCATTCATTTTTATCACAATATCATCCTAATAAACGGACACTCTAATAACCGGCCGCGGACAAAGTGATTTCAACCATTTTCATACGTCTCATAAAATCGGACAAAATTCTAAAAAACGTATACTAAACAAGCTTGTGTGTCATTTCAAAAATGAAATGGAGTGATTCTCCTTTACATGTATGCACACATTCAAGCCGTGTGTTTCAATGTAAGGTAGTTTTCCATCAGTTTGTTAAGTCAGTTGCATGCGAATGGTTGCGTGCAAAGTTCGTAATAATATGGCGCGCGAACATGAAGGTACTTTCTATTAAAGAAAAAATGGAAATTATTAATGTTTTGAAAAGATAAATTACTAGTACGTGGAGTTGCAAAAAGGTAAAAGTATAGGGAGCCCCAACTGTAATGGTAGGGGGTACACGTTTCTTTTGCTTTGAAAGTTCAATATTGGCAAAAAGACAAGCGGAAATCAATAAAAATAAAGAAACAAATGTATAAATGGGAATCTGGAGTTCATGTTCATCAAAGCGAAGTTTTCTAAAGAAGGCTGGCTCTGAAATAAGATAGATAGATACTATGTTTTAAATGGCCTCGCTAAGCTTAGAAGTCAAACATTCGATTTCTGCCCCATTGAAAAGCCAAGGCAATGGAAATGCAGGCAAACGGTGTACCTAATTTAATCTTCTAGATGGATGTTGAACAAGTGGCGAATAAGAAAATGTGCCTTCAATGCGGATCGGTGAAGATACGGGATGGTTGTCGAACAGTTAGGACAAAAAACTGCCAGCTCTGTTGACCGTTACAAGCTCAAGACATTTACAACTCAGACGAAACGGCTTTTCTTCGTGCCTTACCTCACAAAAACCCTAGCTCTTAAATCCGAAAAATGCGTCGGTGGGCGGTCAATATCAAAGGAAAGACCACAATTTGTTCTGTGCTAACATGGCTGGAGATAAGGAGTGCAATTAACAATGTACTAATCGATATATGATGTATTGATATGTAATACCAAAGTATGCAAATATTCTTACTCCAAAAATTTATTAGATAAACTATGTACAATATATTATATGTGTGGTATATAATTGTGACGTCATCCATATAAAGCGACAATCCCATTGCCGGACAACAAACACTGCGACGGTGAGGTCTCCGGGTAGGATAAGGAATGCACGTACATAGAGTCCCGTCCCGCCAATGTGAGGAAATTATTAAAACGAACCACGACGCCAGTTTGTACGAGAAACTCGGCCTGAATCTACTCGGAGGAAATTTCGCAAAGCATTTTTTTTTCTTTTTTGTACTGAAACTCCGTTGTTCGCGCTATAAGTGTTCCCGCCGTCTTTCAGATTGAACTACATGTCTGTGCAGAATAGTCTGAGGGCCCTTCTCCGACTCGAAGCTTCGTTACATTCCGATCGGAAGTATTTCATGCGGGCATTTGGCCCTATTATCTTGATCTCTTCTCCTCCTTGTTATCGGTATATGTTTCATATTGGATTTTTTTTTGGCTATAGACACCTACCCGGGGCGGACTCAGCGGTTCATTGTTGAGTAAGGTAATGGGTACATGACTACCGCGATGGATCGGAAACAGTCGTGTGGCTAACGCGCTTTATATAGTTTATTGGTCTGCACACATATGTATGTAACATAAGCAATTTTATAAGTGATAATGGGGTGACCCTAATCCTTTTAATGCCACATCCCATAAAGCGCCAACTAGTATAATCCATCCCCTCGCCCATCCAGCACCGCTGTATTATCCTCGTGTGAACGACTCATTACATGCAGACACCCAACACGCCGAGACGCGTCGTGGCAATATGATGTGATTACACGCTGTCCACACTCCGCACAGCCGGGGCGAACTCGATAAACCGATAATTACAATGTAGAGTATAATCCATTGCATGCGAATATGTAGGTTGTGATGCGTAGACCAATTGCAGGAACAGTAAGAAAAAAAAATAAATAAAAGCAACAACAAAACGAATCAAAGGTAGAACAAAAACAAGATACCGAAAAAGTGGAACAACATAACAACAAAAAAAGTGAATTAAAATAAGAAACCAAACGACAAGCATGCAAACCAAGAAAATTTTCTCACACTCAAATCGGAGCTACTTACCAAGCAAAAAACCAAGCCAGCAAGCTCCTATCGATGTAACTACATACAAAACAACAACAACAAGTGTGCACATAACAAACACACACCTCTCTATAACAGCCACTCAGTCAGTTAGTGTAGCAGTTCAGTTAAGTCGCTCTAGTGGCACATCCGTACGCAAAGCCAGGACTAACATAAGTCCGCAGGTGTCCATGCGCGCAGTTCGTCCGTTGGCCGCCATTAAATGATTGAAGAGTGGTACAAACCGCAAAGCATAGAGAGCAGCAAACATTAGTCAACAGTTATTCAACGTATGTGCGTGCTGTGTGGGTGTTTCCTTCAGTCGGTCGAAATTGACGAAATACATGTGGTTAGTTTTCGGGATTCTTCTCTTGCCCCCACATAACAGCACTGAGTATCATCGTGCGAGTAAAGGGTTAATATTCTCGACGCTATCTTTGTCCGCAGCTGTATGTACATATAACATTTTTTTGTTGTAAAAAAAAATTATACAGGAAGTGTATTCCTTCTTATTATAACTAGTTGATAACATTGTTGCGGTTGTTGCTCTGGTTTACAGGTCATTTGCTGAAAATAATGTGGAATCATCTAAATGCTCTTTCGAATCTATTTCCATACTGCTGAATAGATTTAATTTCATAGGTATGCTTGTACATAGCAAATAACGTGGAAACCAAGCGAAGCACACTGGAGTAAAAAAAAATACCTTAAGAAAAATGTAGTTATTTGGCTCAAAATTCCTATAGTAAATCGTAGACCGCCTTACAGAGTTTGCAGACTTCTTAACATTTACATTTTCTTATTTCTAACTTAGAATGTTCCTTTTGTTAGGATTTAATTAGATTTTCTTATTTCACATCTATTTTAAATTATAGTTTTCCAACTTCAAATTTACTTTTGGATTGTATTTAGTAAAAATTTTTATCTAAGTTCCATTTATGATAATTGCATTCGATTGTATCCAATTACGTTAATTATACTTTTCTCATATCAGCAAGTTCAATTGTATTAATTCATTTCATTGTCTTATCTCGAGTCTATGGAAATCTGATTGCCACACCAATGGATATGGTCGGCAAAACTCTCGTAACAATTAATAAGCTTTTATAGCTTTAGTCTTCGTTGACACATACTAACTTGTGCCGTGTGATCATATAGAGAAAAAATTATTTATGAACTTTCAGGTGACGTTTCAGTCGCACAGTATAGTGGAGCAGTAAAAAAAAATATTCAAAAAAAAATTTATAGAAAGAGTTTATTTGTTCCTGATCACAAGACGTAGTCATCCTCTATTCGTGTGCGACTAGATTCTAATTTCTCGCGGAAAGATATGTCGCTAATGTGTAATGCATTACCCATCCGCATGGCTTTCGCATGTATGTATATAAAAAAAAATAGGTTCCGAGTGACCATTCAAAAATGTAAGGTACTATATGTACTAGTGACACTATTCTGTAACTTGACTGGAATAAAATTATTTGCAGAACTCAAAACTTTATAATTTAGGTTTTCTATTTCTTGGCTGTATGACCTTCACAAGCTTTACAGAAACAAGCGTTTCTTATTCGCAAGATTACAGAACGGTTTTACATTGCACTTATCCGACGGGTCAACAGAGTTAGAGCACCAAAGTGTCCGAATTCATATACCGTATGTTCGAATCGAGTTACAGAAAGGGGTCTTTAGGTTCATTAAGCGTGCTTGGAATGAATTACAAAAATTTGAAACGATAATCTGTAAGTGACGAATTTTATCACTCCTATAAATACATAATATAATTTCACCGAGTTGGAACGGACTCCACCCAGTTTCAAACGTTGTTGTTGTAGTTGGTGTGGTACTGTTGGTGGTTGTTGCGCTCTGGTCCGAGGTGATCGAGTGAACCTTGGTGGCAATAGACTTCGTGTGACCTTTACGAACTTGATGGACTGCGGTGCTAATTTTGACGTTCGTTGGGTTACGCTGCCGCGTGCTGCCGCCGTCTCTCAATTGTCCTTATGTTATTTGCTTCATATATGGCGTGTTTTATGCTTGGTGGCGATAATATGAGATTGTTACCGGAGACTGATCTTTCCACTGCTTTCAACAATTCACCCGAGCGTTGTGGAATCGATGTCATACCCCAGTCAAAGAAAAGTGCTGTAACCTTTTAAATTTTCTCCACACATTGAGTGTTGTTAGATTCGGTCACACATAAATTAGCAGCATTTTTTTGTTTGTGCTTTTCGTTAAAATTTCATTTTCGGCCATCAGCGTATGAACTTAATTGATAAGCGACTTTCTTGTCGCTGTTCTACAAAATTTTTTATAATAATCGTAGTGTATTATGTGCAATACAATAGCGGGAAAACAATCGCTTATTGTTGTCCAATTTTGGGAGATTTTTCTTTTTCTTTTCGCTCCAATCTAGCTGAACTTTCATGGCCGGAACCTCGTGCTAAAAGACCAAATTTTTCTTCCTTTTTCTTTTTCCTCGTGCCTATCTGCTGGCAAAAAAAAACTCCATCCATTTTCTTGTGCTCGTGATGGCAGGTCTGTGTGTTCCCTTCTTTTTGATATCTTTTTATCGCAAACATTCGCCACATCGCTAGGTGTGTTCGCGTGAACACGCTCCCAAGTGGGTCGTAGCCGTAGACCGTAGCAGCGGACCGTAACAAACCTGCTTCGCTTTGAAGACCTGACGATGAAGCGAACAGGAAACCGGAACATCTGTGTGAAGCTACTGCCAGGAATCTTCGACGACAAGCAACGTGGGGCACGACTCACCCCTGAGATAAGAGTCTCAAAGTCCTACTACGAAGCTAGCCGGGCAACATATGGTCTGTCAAAAAAAATTAAGTCAAGTTGGGAATAATTCTGTTTCCTAGTTATAAGGGCTTTGCGGCAATTAGACATTTGTTATGGAGAACTCGTCAAAACTCCGAAAGCTGTTCTAGTGGTTATCGCCCCACAGAAAGCCTGACAGAGTGTAGACTTTGTCGGGGACTCGTCCAAACTCCGAAAGGCAGTGGTTTCGCGCAGAACGCGCCAAACAAAAAAAGAAGTTGTAAAGACTCGTCCAAACCAAAGGCTAGTGGTTTCGCCCCCACAGAAGGCCATATTTGCGGTACGTCAATGGGAACGCTGACATCCCATCTCCCGAAGGCACTCGGGCTCCAAAAAAAATGACACAAAACTCATTCATTCTTGCTCCCTAGTGCTCCCAACCGCAACGCATAAGGGGGTCTTAAGGACCTGCCTCTGGGACTGGTTGGGACCACTAGGGTCAATTTCCTACACACACAGGTTGGTTCCCAACACACCCAGCCGCAACGCAGAGGCGGTCTCTGGGACTCGCTAGTGGGATGGCTGGGGGTGTTGAGGCCTCCGGCATTCACCCTGGACACCCATCCTGCCTCCGCACGCTATGGGTGGCGCGGCTTCAAGGGCCACTCCCCAGATGGTGGGACAGGGAAGGGTGTCACTTATGAATCCCAGCTCAACCCGTCACAATCCAGGTGGTATCTATGGTACCACCTGAGACGTGGGATGAGCTGGGGTCCTCATAATACACACACCCACTCTCTCACCGGACAACCACAAATTCGGCTAAAGAAACTAAAAGAACATTACTACCCAATAGCGGACATATTATCCTAACCGACTAAACGGACAACATTCCGGCGACTAAAAACCCCAAATACTAAAAAAAATCAAGTGCGTGCAGCACTGCCTCATCGGGTGAATACAAAAACCGATAACTGACGTTCAGTCACGTGGAACCGTCGCCACTGCCCCCGATGACCAGCCCGGACAACCTGATCCGTCCAACCATCCACCGCAACGGAGGTGGCAGCTTCTGTGGCTGCTCACTCGGACTGGTGGGCATGGTCATACCTCACAGGGTGACCGACTGATGAGACGCCTCGTCCCTGCGCCACGAGCGCCTCAGGTAGCTCACCTGAACTTGGGTGGTCCTCCATTCGGATGATGGCACTTCACCATGCCATCAGGTACCAACGTGGGAAGCAGTAAGGAAGGCGGGTCGGCATGATGTGTTGGTGCACAGTGGCTAGTCATTGTCGGCTGGGGGCGGGGGTCCTTGCCAACCTTACTGTTACTGAGCCATAAGCAGAAAAATGGTCCTATCATGCCTATCAAAACGCAGCAGCTGTCAAATTCAAAAAAACCTGACAGAAGCGCAGAGACCGACTCAAAACGCTTATCAATACAAAATAAAACAACATCCGGCGGAAACCGGATGTCACGGACAGACCGTAACATTCCAAAAATTTAAATTCAAATTCAAAAAAAATACTGGACGCAAGAAAAAAATTACCGAACCGGACATGACCGCGTTACTACTCTGAAATCAATATCAATAAAGCTGAAAAGTAAAATAACAAAACTGAAAGGAAATAAAAGGCGAATACACAGAGGGGGCGCCGGGGTGTTGTTGCGACGCCCGGTGCTTAGTACCACCCTCAAATAACCATGGCACCGACGCACCTTTAAATATTCGGGGCCCCTACCTGTATACCCTACGTGCCTTCTAAAAGAATGAAGATGCCAACATTCACATTTTAATTACAATTTTATTATAATCCATCATTTAAAAAAAATAATATGTAGATGTATATACTAATCAATCCTGAGTTTTATCTAAATTGCTTTCTTCAAAAATAAGTGTACGCATAAGTTACAGAGGAAAACGGTGAATAAAATGCTTGTTTAAGAAGTAAAAGAAATAATTTCGAACAAAGAAATTGTACATAAGTATCTAATTGACATAATCATTACGATCCCGGTATTAAGAAACATGAATAGTACATATACTTTGTAAAGCCAAAGTAATAATTCCTTTTAGGGGCTTTAAAGTTTTTAGATGGTTCTAAAATAAGTTGGTTGCAAGTTTATTGCAGCTTATCAAATAAATGATCCTTCTTTACTAATAAAAGGGTTTAATATCTTCGACTTGCTATTCTTTGTTCGCAGCTGTATGTACATATAACATTTTTTTGTTGTTGTATTATACAGGAAGTTGTATCCTTCTATTATAACTAAGTTTGATAACATTGTGCGCGGTGTTGCTCTGGTTTTACAGGTCATTTGCTGAAAATAATGTGGAATTCATCTAATGCTCTTCGAATCATTCCATACTGCTGAATAGATTTTAATTTCATAGGTATGCTTGTACATAGCAATAACGTGGAAACCAAGCGAAGCACACTGGAGTATCCTTAAGAAAATGTAGTTATTTGGCTCAAAATTCTATAGTAAATCGTTAATAGACCGCCTTAAGAGTTTGCAGACTTCTTAACATTTCATTTTCTATTTCTACTTAGAATGTTCTTTTGTTCAGATTAATTAGATTTATTATTCACATCTATTTTAAATATAGTTTCCAAACTTCAAATTTACTTTGGATTGTATTTAGTAAAAATTTTTATATCTAAGTTCAATTTATGATAATTGCATTCGATTGTATCCAATTACGTTAATTATAACTTTTCTCATATCAGCAAGTTCAATGGTATTAAATTCATTCATTGTCTTATCTCGAGTCTATGGAATTTGATTGCACACCATGGATATGGTCGGCACAACTCTCGTAACAATTTAATAAGCCTTATAGCTTTAGTCTTTCGTGACAACATGCTAACTTGTGCCTGTGATATTGAGAAAAATATTTATGAACTTTCAGGTGACGTTTCAGCTCGCAACAGCATAGGGAGCAGTAAAAAAAATATTTCAAAAAAAATTATAGAAAGAGTTATTTGTCCTGATCACAAGACGTAGATCCTCTATTCTTGTTGCGACTAGATTCTAATTTCTCGCGGAAAGGCATTATGTCGCTAATGTGTAATGCATTACCCATCCGCATGGCTTCGCATGTATGGATATATATAGGGTTCCGAGTGACACTTCAAAAATGTAATGATACTAGTAGTCTGCGTGACACTATTCTGTACCTTGATTTTTTGTCTGGACTAAAAATTATTTGCCAGAGAACTCAAACTGGCTATGAATTGGTTTCTAGTATCTGACTGTGCGGACTTTCACAAGCTGTACAGAACAATGTCGTCTACTCGCGCAAGATTACAGAACGGGTCTACATTGCACTTATCGCCGGTGTCAACAGAGTAAGAGCACCAAAGTCTAGTAGCGAATTCATATACCGTATGATTCGAATCGAGTTACCAGAAAGGGGGCGGTTAGTCTCATTAAGCGGGCTTGCCGAATGCTACAAAAATTCTGAACCGATAAATCTGTAAGTGACGAAATTAGCACTCCTATAGATACATATATAATCACCTGAGTTGCCAGAACGTGGACTCACCAGTTCTCCAAACGTGTTAGTTGTTAGTGTGTTATGGTACTGTGTGGTGAGTTGTTGCGCTCTGGCCGAGGGGATCGAGTGAACCTCGTGGGCAATCTAGATTTTCTTCGTGTTGACTTCACGAACTTGATGACTTGGTGCTAATTTGACGTTCGTTGGGGCTTCACGCTTGCCGCGTGCTGCTCGCCGCTCTACTCAATTCGTCCTTATGTTATTGTGCCTCATAGATGGGCTGTTTATGCTTAGGTGCGATAATATCGATGTTGCTACGGAAGAGACTGATCTTTCTCCACTGCTTCCCAACAATTCACCCGAGCGTGTGGGAATCGATGTATTCTAACCTCGTCAAAGAAAAGTCTTAACCTTTTTAAATTTTTACCACAACCATTGATGTTGTTAGATCGGTTCACAGCATAAATTAGCAGCATTTTGTTGTTGTGCTTTCGTTTAAAATTTATTTTCGCCATTACAGCGTATGAACTTAATTGATAGCGACTTTCTGTCGCTGTTCTACAAAATTTTTTTCTATAATAATAGTAGTGATTAGTGCAATACCAATAGCGGGAAAAACAATCGCTTATGTGTCAATTTTGGGAGATTTTCTTTTTTCTTTCGCCCAATCTAGCTGAACTTCATGGCAGAAAACCTCGTGCTAAAAGACCAAATTTTCTCTCCTTGGCTTTTTCTCGTGCTATCTGCTGGCAAAAAAAACTCCATTCATTTTCTTGTGCTCGTGATGGAAGGTCTGTGGTTCCTTCTTTTTGATATCTTTTATCGCAACATTCGCCACATCGCTTAGGTGTGTTTCGCGTGAACACGCTCCCAAAGTGGGTCGTGCCGTAGACCGTACGCGACCGTAACACCAGCACCACTCATTCGTCTGGATATGAACGTTATAGAGTCTATGGTTCATCAGTTCAATGGGGACGATATCTACGATGCGTTAAAATTTGTAGAAGATATGGAGGATGCCTTTCAAGTTCTACGCTTCGATGACCGAGCACGCTTTGTGGGAATTCGCCGCTTGTTAAGTGGCACAGCTAAAGTATTTTTACGGATGATAAACGCACACCCTTACGATACTTTACGTGATGCACTAATTAAAGAGTTTGGTCAGAAGTATTCGACAGATGAAGTGTATACTCAACTGCGGAACCGACGCCTCCGACCATTGGAGACAGTACACCGCTATGTCAAAGAAATGCGGGATATTGCTGCACGTGCTAAAATTGAGGAAAGTGCATTAATCGACCTTCTTATAAACGGCGATGTATCTACAAGTTCTGCAATACTCTATGGTGCTACCACCTTACGTGAATTGAAGATATTGGTAGTTCGTTACGAGCGCTTACGTTCTTGTCAATCTGCTGTAATTCTGAGCCGTCGCTATACTGCTGCTTCATCAAGTGCAAATGTTGTGCCACTGGCAAAATCTGAATCCCCTTCGTCTACCAGTGCACCTTCGGCTGACACTTCAGTTCGCTGTTTTAATTGTTCTCGCTTTTGGCACTATCAAAGTGCATGCCCAAAGCCGAAGCGCCTTGATGGCTCTTGTTTTCGTTATGACCGACTGGATCACGTGTATAAGAATTGCCCAGCTCATCCTGCTGTCCATCAATCAGCTGCTAATCGAGGTGTAGGTCAAATTTATGAGGAGGATGCAGATGCTGTTGCTGAACAACTTGAGGCTTTGCAAATGGTAAGTGTTGTTTTCGGATAATTTAACCCTAATTGTGCCAAGTTTAAAACTGTTTTCACTCTTTTTGATTCCGGCAGCCCTAAATGTTTTGTTAAAACGATCGATTTGGCCACAATTTTATGAGAATTCATTAACTAAGACAATATACCGCGGCCTGGGAAACCAGGAACTTATGTCATATGGAAGAACCGAATGCATTATTAAACTTTGTAATAAACTATTCAAACAAGAGCTGATTATATTACCAGATACATTTTTGTTCGTTCCTTTGCTTATCGGCCGCGATTTTTTCAAAATGCAAATATTAAATTAGTTAAAATCGAACATTGTTATTCAATAAATAAACTTAAAAGTTTGTGTAACAAAAGCGTTGTTAGTACTTCATTAAAAGAAACGCTGAAATCTCTTGGCATACTTAAGTCAGCGGAAAACTCGGTTTGTGAGCTCGATGCCCTTATGACAATTAAAAATAGTGATGATCTGGTTAAAGTAGACATCGGTGCTGTAACCAATAAGTTACTGAAAACCTCTATTTGTGATACATCGGATTATTTTTCTAGTTTGTGTGCCATTGACACTACTTCAGAAGAAGATAATATATTCGATATAAATACCTCGCTATGTCTCGATCAACTACATTTGTTTCGGTCCGCTATTAAATGTGCGTATGAAGAAACTGAGGTAAATCCTTCCAGTTCTGATAATTATTGCATGAAAATAGAGGTTACTAAGAATATTCCTGTATACCGCCGACTCCGCCGCCTTTCGCATCAGGAACGAATTGAAATCAAAGAAATTATTAACAACCTGTTATCGAGAAATATTATACGCCCCAGTAATTATCCCTATGCTTCCGCAATCGTACCCATACGCAAAAAATCTGGTGAAATTAGAAAATGTGTCGACTATCGTCCTCTTAATAAGATAACGTTAATCACCCCCTGCTATTACCTGGGGACTTTTTAAACATTTGGGTGGCAAGCAGTTGTTTACCTTAATGGACCTCAAAAACGGGTTTAATCAGATTAGAATGCACGAAGATTTAATTAAATATACGTACTTTGTGGCACCTGATGGACAATACGAATATATACGAATGCCTTTCGGCTTAAAAAATGGCCCTGCTTTATTTCAGCGATTTGTAAATAATGTTTTACGTGGCCTAATTGCTGCTGGGTTAGTTGTAGTATACATGGATGATATTTTGATAACTTCTGTGGATTAAAGGTAATTAAAAGAATTCGTTTTTTCGGAACTCAATTTAAAAAAATGTAAATTCGTGCAAATTGAGATAGAATACCTAGGGTTTAAAGCCAACTCAATCGGCATATTGAAGCAATTCAGCATTATCCGATGCCAAGAAGTCATAGGAAGTTATAAACACGTCTTGGTTTATTATCGTTCTTCCGTCGTTTTGTGCCGGGCTTTTCAAAACTTGCTTACCCATTGACTCACCTTATTAAAAAAGATACACCTTTTATTTTTTCAGAAGAATGCCGCCAAGCCTTCTTTACGTTACGTCAAAAGCTCATAGAGCCACCTGTTTAGCCATATTTGATCCAGGGTGAGATACTGAATTACACTGCGTTGCTAGCTCGAAGGGATTTGGTGTTGCGCTACTGCAAAAACAAGATGATTCAAAATTTCATTATACGTGCCAAATGAAATGGTAAATAATGTTATCAGATATACACACGAAAAAATTGGACACTTAGGTATAGACAAGGGTTGTGCTGAAATAAAAAAGCACTACTGGTTTCCTCAGATGAAAACTCGTGTTCATAATTTTATCCGCAACTGCTTAAAGTGTATAGTGTATTCTGCACCGATGCGAACGAATAAACAAAATTTATTTTATATTCCAAAAGCTCCCATCCCCTTTGACACCATACATATTGACCATTTAGGTCCCTTACCTGCCATCAGCTCAAAAGAGAAGTAGATATACATATATTGGTCGTTATAGACGTCTTTACAAAGTTTACGAAGTTGTACGCTGCAATAACTACGAGTTCTAAAGAGTCATGTGCAGCACTCCAAAACTTCTTTGATAGCTATAGCTGGTCCCGATGTATCATCAGTGATCGAGGCACGTCTTTCACATCGGCCGAATTCAAAGAATTTGTAAAACAAAAAAATATACAACATATACTGAATGTAACCGCGTCACCGCAGGCGAATGGTCAGGTTGAATGAGTTAACCGTATCCTTACTCCCCTAATGGCTAAATCTTGTGAAAAACATGGGCATGCAGATTGGCCCCATACGTTGCGCAACGCTGAATATATACTAAACAATACTGCTCATATGACAACAAAAACCATCCTCCTATTTGGCGTCGCTCAGCGGGGTGAAATTATTGATGAATTAACTGAGTACGTAGACGAGAGTAACAGTGTATTTGAGCGTGACTTAGCTTTGGTGAGAGATGCCGCACAAAACAATATAATCAAATAACAAGAATTTACTCAAAACTACTCTCTGAAACGTAATGGGCCTGCTGAAAAGTATGAGAAAGGCGATTACGTAGTTATTAGACTCAGTAACACTACGACAGGCACCAACAAAAAATTAGATCCTAAATATCGTGGGCCTTATGTAACACCCCTATTATGAACTCATACGATACACGATAAACGCTTGCAATCTGTTATACCGTATTATGAAATAAATTCTAGCGTGTAAACCCGATCGTTAGTGTTTATCGTTTATCGTGGTATTGCCATACGCTAACTATCGCATCAACTGTTCGATTTTCTAGGCTAGCTATCGTTGATAAATTTTTGCACGATACGTTGGGAGCTATTTAAATAAAAGTAAATATAAATTATTACAAAATCCAAAGGACCCATCTAAAGCCTCATTCCCAAGACTCTGTTGCAACACCCTGGGCAAGAAGCCTTGAAGTGGCACAAACCTTCAAAATATTTGGGATGGATGCCCTATTTTTATGGGCGCGCAAACTGACTTCTACCACTGTTAAGACATACTCTGAAATCAATTTGTTTATTAAACTTTTTTTTACTCTTAGTATGCCAAGTACTTACAGTGTAGAGTTTATTTCAAGAAGATTGGAAGCATCTCTCAATTTTCTTTTTTCTATGGCTTTATGCAAGTTCCGTCAATTTGTTCATTTGAGTTTATATAAAAGCAACATACATACATAGGTAGCAGAAAACATTTTATTATTACAGCTTTTAAAAACTTTTGCCACTTTTACGTACAAGGCAATTGAATTGTTAGTTTTTACGTTTTGTTTTGCTATCTGTTTCGTATAGATTCACAAAAATTTGTAAACAAAACTCTGCCGTCATTCACAATAGTACATCTATCAGGCGTGTGGAAATCGCAATATGAAAGCTGATTTTTTACGATACGCTAGCAAGCGTTTATCGTCTATCGTATGAAAATTCATAATAGGGGTGTAATTGAACGAGTCCTACCTCATGACAGGTATGTAGTCCGCGATGTCGACGGTTGCCAGATCACACAAATACCATACAATGGTGTTGTTGAAGCTAGTAAGCTCCAAAAATGGGTCTTGAGCTCAGCGGACTTAGTTCTCGAAAGTGGTCCTGAAGAAACGCTTACCGGGTCAGATATAGAAATAACAAATTAACTTGTAATATTATTATAATATTAAGTTAAAAAATTGGGTTCAATTTGAGGGTCAGGATGGCCGAACTGCAGTATATTACAGATTACAGTTACGTCTTATTTACAGTAGGTTGCCATGTCGTATAGTGTATCTGACCCTTAACCCAGCAAAAATCTAGTGACTGAAAATGGCGACCAACAACAAAATATCCCACATCGTTCCACAATTGTGAGTATGACAGAATGAGATGGCCTAATTGAAATGTCCGATCCATATATGCTTGCCTTTTCTTACATGCTATGTACCCTCAAATACGTCACAAAATTTTTGCGAATCCGCCATTTGTTGTTTTCAGCTTGAAACCACAAGCGCAGCAACAGCAGAGTAATAAAAATTGATTTACAAATAATTTCGGATATAATAAAAACTAAATTTAAATTAAGTGTTGTGTGCACTACGGTATTGCATTTTATATTAATAATACATTTATATTTTCCACAAAGGAACCAAAATCAAGTCAGTTTTAATGCGATATGGGAAAAGCCATTTTCTGGGAAATCTGACATCATTTTCCCATATCGCTACACATCCATTCATTCATTTTCATTACTGGTGCTACAAAATCTGCATCGTTCAATCTGTTATATTGTAGGATATGCTTAAATATAATTTGAATTAATAAAAAACTATTATTTACAGGATATCGAAAATTTGTCCCCATTATCGCCAGAGGTAATTTCGTGTCAGGCAACAATCAATATTGGCAGGATTGGACACGGTAAGTCCACTGTTGTGAAAGCTATTTCCGGAGTTCAAACGCAAACCATTTTTTATGCAATGCCACGACAGCAGCAGCAACAACCTATCTGCCAATGCTACAACAGTCGGGCTATCCACCACAACCTCAACAACCAGGCTGTCCTCTACAACAACCAAGTGCACCAGGTGGTACATGGTCACGCCAATGCCCAGTCAGCTACCCATGCCGGGTCAACCCTAATACCCGGACGTAATGGATAAAATGTATGCTAATACAACTAATATATTTCAAATATTACTGATGATTATTTTTGTATTATTTTCTTTAGCAACCACCTGCACCTGGTACTGGTATATATCAACAGCCGCAACAGTAGCCCAACGCCGTTTAGATCCCGATCAGATGCCTAATCCGATAAGCGTTATCAAAATAGCGCTGGTGGTGCCTTTATTACTAATGAACAGGGTTTATTACCACCATTGGTGACCACAAAATATGTGGTACAAGATCAGGGTAAATCCTCCGCTTCCCAAGGCAGTCGGTTCTATGTACCGGAGCGACTCGGGATTTTTCCCGACCAAGGACTGTCATTTCAGTGTGACCCCATTTAATTTGTTTCGTCCCTCCCACAAATTGTCATCCTCCCAGCAGCTCCTTGCAGCAGGACTGCTACATATTCTCTTACTCCGGGAAGGTATCGAACCCAATCCGGGTCCGTCTCCTGACCCCGGTCCTGAGAAATGGTTTTGCTGCATTTGCCAGAAAAGAATCTTTTTAGGACGGTCATACTCTGTTCAGTGTGTCTCGTGCAAGGGATGGTTGCATCGGACAGGTTGTTCTGGGCTTGATCCCAAAACCCGACGTCCACGTAACTTTTATAAATCTTTTGTGGCTCCTTGCTGCTCACGCCCAAGGGCGTCCCGTAGTCTACGCCTAAGCGCCCCTCCACTACCTTCCAGCAGCCTCGCTGCTCAGCAAGCCACAACAAGTACCCGCTGCTGCTCGCGCCCCACGGCGCCAACAACTCAAACAGCTGATACCACTCATAACTACTACCTTCGTAGTAGAGCTGGTAGCAATGCTGAGCATCAGCCCCTGCCCCCGTCTTCTTCTCCCCCTCTTTTCTGGCAGCAATCGTGCAGGTCAGGGAAACAGACTCTTAGTCCCTACCTCCGTTTGCACCGTCTGCCAGCACAGAATATATAGGTTTGCGACATCCGCTCAATGCAGCTCCTGCCTTGGGTGGTGCCACTTTCCTAGATGTTCTGGTCTCCGCGACGGCAACCCCTCGACGGGTTTCATCGCGCCATGTTGCCAGGTCGCAAACCCAAATCATCCGGGTACCCCAATGCTTGCCCAAGGGCGCCCAGTCCCAAGGCCACAACAGCAATTGCGTCCTGGCCTTCCACAACCTAGGCGTAGTCACCCGTCACTTACCCCTAGAGTGGCGGCGTCACCCCTCATGCACTTCAGAATTCTGCAGTTAAACTGTAATGGACTAACTGGGAAGATTACGGAGATAGTCGATTTCATGAAGCGGCACAACATCCGCATTGCTGCGATTCAAGAGACTAAACTCACAGCAAGATCTGCATTGCAGACCTGCTCTGGGTATAATGTCCACAGGAAGGACCGCGAGAGCGGAAATGGAGGCGGCCTCGCGTTTATTATACACCACTCTGTGCAATATCATATATTTGATCCTGGCATCGACCGCAGGGACAATGTCTTAGAACGTCAAGGCCTATCTGTCCGGTCAGGCGATGCAAATCTAGAAATCATCAACATCTACATCCCTCCTGTCACCTGTTGCCCCAGTGGATACCGCCCTAAAATCGAGGCCTTACTCACTGGCAACAATCGCATTATCTTAGGCGATTTCAATGCCCATCACGACCTATGGCATTCAAACTTGCGGGCGGACAGTAGGGGTGAGATGTTGGCGGATCAAATAGAAGAAACGACGTTCTGCACTATAAACGGAGACGCCCCCACACGTATGGTAGGAAGCTGTCATAGCTCGCCAGATATCTCAATCGTGAGCGCAGAACTCGTAAACTGCGTCAACTGGCAGCCGATGGTAACATTGGCATCCGACCACCTGCCCATACTTATTTCGTTCGAGCGTACCGCCGACTTCATCGTCACCGAAAAACGCACTTTCATAAACTTCAAAAAGGAAAGTGGGAAGAATATAAATCTGCAACAGACAGCAGCTTTGCTGCCCTCCCTATCCCGACTGATGCCCGCCAAGGGGAGCGTGCCTTCCGTAAGGTCATTGAATCCGCCTCGGCACATTTCATTCCCGCCGGGAGAATTCCCGAAATCCGGCCCCACTTCCCGGCGGAGGCCGCGAGCTTAGCGAGGGAACGCGACCTTATAAGACAGCTTGATCCAGGCGACCCCCAAATAAGGGATATAAACCAACGCATCAGATTGCTTGTGGACGAACACAAGCGGGCGAAATGGGAAGAGCACCTAAGAGGTTGTAACCTCTCTACCGGTGTAGGTAAACTTTGGTCCACCGTAAAGTCCCTATCGAATCCGACTAAGCACAAAGACAAAGTTTCCATCGCCTTTGGCGATAAGGTGCTGTCGGATGCGGAAAAATGCGCGAGCGCTTTCTGCCGACAATATATAATGCATCCTACGGTCGACAAAGATAGACGGAGAGCCAATAGACACGCACATAAACACAAATTCAGCGCGTCACCAATCACCATCACCGCTAGAGAGGTTGAGGACGCCATTGGTCGCGCTAAACCATCCAAAGCAGTGGGCCCAGACGGCATAGCCATGCCGATGCTTAAAAACCTAGGGAAAGAGGGTTTCAAATATTTAGCGCATGTCTTCAACCTGTCTCTCTCCACCTTTGCCATACCCGAGAAATGGAAAATGGCCAAGGTGGTCCCGCTACTAAAGCCTGGGAAACCAGCTAACGTAGGTGAGTCATATCGTCCGATATCTCTCCTATCGCCAGTGGCAAAGACGCTTGAAGCCATTTTGCTCCCTTATTTCCAAGCACATTTGCAGCTAGCCCCTCATCAGCATGGCTTCAGAAAACTCTATAGCACTACCTCCGCGCTAAATGTCATTAGCACCCAGATAAATTGCGGTTTGAATCAATACCCCCACCATAGAACAGTACTCGTAGCGCTAGACCTATCAAAAGCCTTTGATACGGTCAACCATGGCTCATTACTGCAAGACCTGGAAGGGTCTACCCTTCCCCCATGTCTTAAAAGGTGGACCGCAAATTATCTGGGTGGTCGGCAGGCATCGGTGCAATTCAGAAACGAAACATCAAAACCAAGGAGAATTAAACAAGGGGTGCCACAGGGTGGTGTCCTATCCCCACTTTTGTTTAATTTCTACATATCTAAGCTACCTTCACCACCGGAAGGAGTCACAATCGTTTCCTACGCCGATGACTGCACAATAATGGCCACAGGCCCAGGCCCAGAGATCGATGAGCTATGCAATAAAATAAACGGCTATCTCCCTGATCTCTCCAGTTTTTTCGCCTCGCGAAACCTGGCATTGTCACCGACTAAATCTTCCGCGACCTTATTTACAACATGGACGCCCCAATGTCGACCATATTGAACATCCACGTCGATGGCACTACGCTACCGACTGTCCTACACCCCAAAATCTTGGGTGTGACGTTTGATCAGGATCTACATTTTGGTGCGCACGCAACCGCAATTGTTCCGAGAATTCAGAGCCGTAATAAAATCCTCAAATCCCTTGCTGGCAGTACCTGGGGAAAAGATAAAGAAACGCTCATGACCACATACAAAGCAATTAGCCAGCCGATTACGTGCTACGCGTCACCCATATGGTCGCCAAGCCTAAAAACTACCCACTGGAAGAAACTACAGGCCTGCCAAATACTGCTCTCAGAATCGCCACGGGCTGTCTTCTTATGTCCCCAGAACACCATCTGCATAATGAGGCGAGAATACTCCCCATCAGGGAGAGAAATGAGATGCTGACCAAACAGTTTCTGTTGAATACCCAGAAACCTGGGCATCCCAACAGACATCTGATTGACGAACCAGCACCGCCTAGGGGCCTAAGGAGTCATCTCCGTAAGCATTTTGAGGAAATACGGCACCTGAGAACCCAGCCGTATGAAGCGAAAAAACACAAGCAGGTCCTTGGTGAACTCCATAGACAGGCGTCGGACCTTTATGTCGGGAATTGCCCGGTGAATCCAGTACTTGAAGAAAAATATCCAGAACTCGCGGAAGAGGAACGCATACTCCCCAGGGAAACGCGTGTCACTCTTGCTCAACTTCGTTCTGGATACTGTAACAGGTTAAACTCTTACCTATCCAGAATCAACCCCGACATACAAAATGTATGCCCCGCTTGCAATGTGTCCCCACATGACACCAACCATCTCTTTAATTGTAATGTGGAACCAACGCCTCTAACACCCCTTTCCTTATGGTCCACCCCTGTTGAAACGGCAAGTTTCCTTGGACTCCCGTTAGAGGATATTGATGACAATTTGTGATCGGTCGCGGCTATTAGGTGGGGCGAGCATTGCTACAACAACAACAACAACAACAACAGTGTAAATCCTCGCCACGTTACGTTAGGTATTGATATTCGAAATCAATTTTTGTTTGGCAATTACATTGATCTTTCTCGTTTGCAGGCCTTTTTTTATTGCATACCTGCAACAGCTGATTTATTAAAACAACAGCTTTGTCCTTTACACCTACCATGGTTCAAATTATGTACAGGTTGGCTCATCTCATCAGCAGATTTTATTTATGTCATTACATGGTCGAAGGGATTGTCAAAAGGAGATGGCAAACTCAAAATGAACCAACACATTGGCAACATTTTACTTACACATACAAAAACTGCTAAGTTTTATGTTTCCATTCCATACCATTCGCACCAACACCAATACACAGATTTTGACAATTTGAACAGACATATTTTGTTGCTTTATAGATGAGCCAACCTGTATATAGTTGAACCATGACACCTACCATCTCATCAATGGCACGCACGGTTGAGGGCATTAGCCGCGTTCTATTCTAAGCGAGTGCGAAAAGAACGCCAAACTCGGTTAAAATTTCCCTGCATGTATTTAACAACACTGGTAACATTTCAGCTGTCAAAATCATCTGTTGTTTATTATTGACGTTTTCTTTGTTATTTATATTACTGTAATGTCCGATAATGAAGATGATTTTATATGCGAAGACGACGAATTTTAGTAAATAATGAGTGATTCTCAACGTTTGGTAATAGCAGAATGTGAAAGCACATCACAGGGGCCACCCATAGTGGCAATGGACATAGATGAGGTAGAGGTTGTTGGGGAAGATGCTGATGACAAGGAATTCGAAAAGCTGCTGTGGTCTATTGACGATGATACATTATTCCAGCCGCTTGGCTTAACCAATCATGGTACAGATGCTGGAAAGACGCTTTTTGTAACATGGAATGATGAATATTTGCTTAATTTTTATTCAAAAGAGCCCGACGTACAAAGAAAATCAATTTGATCAAGGTGCGCTTGCCGTTGCCATTGGGAGAAATTGTGAACGATATATTCATACTAGAAATGAAATCTTTGTTATTATGCGAAGCGGTCAGGTTTATTATTTTAGTTCGGTAAAATCAATACATGTAGTTGACTGGCTAAATGATGCTGGAGGTGGTGTACGTTGTATGGCTCCTGCACCCAATGTAGGATTTAGCTGTATAAGTTACGTAGCAAGTGAAAAGGCACTTACAATGGAAATGTATCGCGATGTGCCAGATATAGGTCGAAGTGTACCCATACTTTTACAGCGTTGTGATATAACATTTGATGATAGAAATATATTCAACTGCTCGTGGGAAAGTGAACGTTATACGCTCGTATCTGAACAAGTAACAGCGGATAATTTGAACTTTTTGCACCATTTATTAAAGGGCGAAATGGAGTTAACTACAGGACAATGGCTGCATATCTTCACGGTATCCACAATTATCTTTGCTTTGGTTGTAGGTACTTGGTACGCTATATTAAAATAAAGTTTTTTATATATATGACGAGTATATTTTCCTACTTATAGCTTTATCGGAATCGAATACAACTGAGCTTGAAAAGGCTAATAATTGTGAGTACGGTATACACCAGCTATGCGCATATGCGACTAATATAGATTGCATACAGTTGGATTGCGAAGAGCGCCGTTGTCTTATATTTCTACAATGTGGTAGCATTGATATTTTGTATCATTCACAACTAACGTATGGATTGCGACGTATGCAACACCATACAGGAGCACAGTAGTCATTACGTATATGCACCACGTAGGCGTTGCTTGTATTTTACAGATGAAGAGCAGGTGTCGCAATTGCATTTCAGCTACGATAACCAAATGGATACTTGTTTAGTTCAAGAAACGTACAAAGCCATACCTGGGATTGTGGTATGTACTTGGGTTGAAACACAGCAACATTTAATATGTAAGAGTTGCAACAATATATTTTATAATTTTGAAAATCCTGCCAGTTTTCACCAGCCCTTAACGCATTCGTCAAGTGTATTTTAAAGTTATCTTGCTGTTAAACTAATGGGTTATGAACCAAAATTTATAAGCAGAAAATAAAATTAAATAACATTATATAAACTGTAATAAATACAGTCCCATATAATTATTTAAATAAGAGATTCAAATTAGTTAGCAACTACGTAAGTATATGTGGATTAGAGGTTTACGGAGTAGCTCCTTGCGGAGGGATTGTCCTTCGTTCACTTACTCCAGAGAGGCTTCGAAAATAAAATGGTCACACTTTTGTCTGTATATTTCGGCGTAGTTTGTGGCTCCTTGGCGGTCACGCATAAAGGCGACTTACCGTTGCTATTAATGGTTCTTTTAATACTCATGCCTCTAGTTGCACAGGTAGCCTCCAGTTGTTTCGGCTGTTTTTAGGAGCTACAATTCCCGATGTGCGAACAGTAGTAATCCCGACCACCAGCCGCTACCACACCTCATGACCCTCACACCATATGACAGCACGGAAGCTATAGGACTGCGACTTCGAACTCATAATTAAGATTAATAACATCAAACATTTTAATAATGAACTTACACCTGCGAACAGAAAATAGCGGTCTCAATTCTTAATAAATTTCGTCAATTAAATACTTTTTTTATTTCCGATACTACACGAAAAAAACTTCCATAATTTTTTTTAACTGAAGCTATGAAGAACAATATCGAAAGCGTTTTCGAAAAACGCAAAAATTTACCGAAATTTTGAACTTCTTATTTATGGTTCTATGCATTTTTGGAGTATACAATTTTGTAGCAAAATCAGTTTTAGTATAACAAAGGACATGCATGCTATAGGTCTCTAAAAATTCTCGTTGATTTTTGAGGTTTTTTGAAGGGTGTTTGAGATTTTCTTCTGTACAAATTGTGGAACAGTTTTTTTATGAAAGAAAATCTGAAAAGACTTTTCGGTAAAAAAAATACTCAAAAATCAATGCAAAATACAAAATAAAACTTGTACTTTGTTATACTAAAATTGACAAAATTGTATACTCAAAAAAGTTTAAGAACCCCAAATAAAAAGTTAAAATTTAGGTAAAATTTTCTCAAATTTTTGAAAACGTTTTTGAGATGGGTTTGCAAAGTTCATAGAAGCTTTTCTTCAAATATCGGAAATAAAAAAAGAAGTATTTAATTGACGAAATTTGTTGAAAATTGACACTGCTATTTTTCTCTTCACAGGTTTATGTTTATCGCAAGTATTAAAAATTTGATTCAACTTTTTTGAAAGTAAAACTAAGCTTAAGGAAAGGGTATTCAGTCCAACAAATTTATTTAAAACATATCATTAGATTTAGTAATTTTTTTCCAAATAAAGAATATTATATATGTATGAGGCGCCTAGATGCAAAACCAGATATTTTAAAATAATATTTAAATTGCGACAATATTGCATCGCCTACCAACATTCTAAAAACCCGTATTGAAAATACATAACAATTCTCATTCATAACAAATTTAAAATTTTTTTGTGCTTTTCTAAATTTATATATATCATGGATTCATCTGGTTTTGCATCTTGGAGCCTCATATATACATGAAATTGCAACTTAAATTAATACATTTAATATAAAAAAGAAGTAAATACTTTAATAATAACATAAATATATATCAATTGCTTTGAGCTATATTGCTGCAGCAGCTAACTTTATATTTGGACAATTCAGAAGTGTGTTATATTCATGTAAAATTTGAGTTGTTTCCATGGTTTCGAATAAAAAATTTGATTATTTGAATCAATTTAAGCCTACAACTTAAAGCTAAGTAGAAATTTTGATTAGATTTTCTCTTTTTTCAGATCAAGCATATTCAAAGGTGTCGTGGAATTCGA
>JARSSU010011699.1:0-10687 GCA_029619165.1 Eurosta solidaginis
CATATAGCTCCGATCAAAGTGGTTTTTCAAGAAATCTTCTATGATATATTAGAATAAATATCACCAAGTTTAACGTTTTTATATTGGAAATTAATGGAGAAATTGCCAAAAATCTTTCTATCTGAACGATCGGTTGTATGGGATATAACTATATATAGCTCCGATCAAAGTGATTTTTTTAGAAAATCTTCTATGGTATACTAAAATATATATCACCAAGTTTCACGTTTTTATATTGGAAACTAAGGGAGAAATGGCCAAAAATCTTTCTATCTGAACGATCGGTTGTATGGGATATATACTATATATAGCTCCGATCAAAGTGATTTTTTCAGAAAGTGTTCTATGATATATTAAAATATATATCACCAAGTTCCACGTTTATACTTTCTAAATTAGGGAGAAATGGTAAAAAATCTTTCTATCTGAACGATCGGTTGTATGGGATGTATATTACATATCGCACCGATCGAAATGATTTTTTCATGAAATCTTCTATGATATATTAGAATAAATATCACCAAGTTTAACGTTTTTATATTTGAAATTAAGGGAGAAATTGCCAAAAATCTTTCTATTTGAACGATCAGTTGTATGGGATATATATTATATATACCTCCGATCAAAGTGATTTTTTCAGGATATCTTCTAAGATATATTAGAATATAATATACATCACCGAGTTTCACATTTATACTTTCTAAATTGCGGCAGGAATGACCAAAATCGTCTTATCTGAACGATCGGTTGTATGGGAGATATATGTTATAGTGCTCCGATCCTACCGGATCCGACAAATGTCTAATATAATACAAAAATACATCCTTGTGCCAAAATTTGAGGGACTAGTTTGCGTTCAAACAGACAGACGGACGGACATGGCTATATCAACTCGCTCTTCTATATTTCTCAACGTTACAAACATCGGACCAAAGTTAATATACCATTTCATGTTCATGAAAGATATAAAAATTATTTTATATTATTTATGTGTTTGATTTTCTCAGTTCGTTTTCTTTTTTTGATAGGTCCTTTCGGATCGAAAAACTAAAAAAAAACAAATATGGAGCTTCCGTTAGAATCAACTGGCTAGTTTTTTTGCTTTGATTTTATTTTTTATTTTATTATTTAAATTTTCATTTATTTTACTTCAAAGCAAACATGGTTTATTTTATTTGACTTTTCTTCATTTTATTTGTTTGTTTCTTTTACTTTATTATATTTTATTAATTTTTAAATTTTGCTATTTCCTTTTCAGTTTTCTTATATGCTATCGGTTTTCTTTCTTTTTTTATTTCATTTTTAATTTAAATTTTTTCATTTTCTTATTATTTTTTAATGTTATTACCTTATTTTTATTTTTACCTTTTTTAATTAATCGTTTTTATTTTATTTATGTTACTTTTTTGCAAATTTAATTTTATTTAATTAATAATTTGGGAAAAAGTTAAAGAACGTGACATCAGGACGGACGACAAGGCGACAGCTGTTTCGATTATACCTTGTAAATCTCTTCAAAGCCTTTTCTCCCGGGAGTGGTCTTTGAACCCACACTCTTACGATGGTTGAAGTGTTACAAACGCATTCATCTAGATCATGTTTGCATACCTTTAAAAGCATTAGGTTGCGGGGATTACCCAATTCATACAAATAGACAACATTAATTTAGTTTTTTTATTTTACTTGGTTTTATTTCATGCATTTTATTTGTTTTCATAAATTATTTTTGAGACTGCCATTTACACTATTTTTATTTTATGTTTTTAATTTAGTTTTTTGAATTATATTTTTATTAAGTTTTTTTTTATAATATATTGTTAAATTTTTAAGCTGAAGGCCAATTTAAATAAAAACACAACTTTTTGTATTATAGTTGTATAATTTATTCTTATCGATATTTCGGCTTTATTCTAAATCCATCTTCGGGACTAGGGGTATAAAAAAACAAACCATTAGAACGTATTCATCGCAATGTTTGCGTATATACATATAATAAGCGACTTACTCATATAAATATGTTCGATCGACTAAATTAGCAATGGACAAAAATCTGTGCGGAAGGTAGAAAAAGCGAAAGCATGAAAAATAAACAAATGTACAAAATACCGCAAATGTAAACGAATTTTCAAGAACAGTAAGTATAAACAAAAATTTTACAATAATAAAATACATGTAACAATAAGACATAACTTAGTATGTATATCAACCCCCTTTTTGCTTAGTTGTTGTCTTGAAGTATGCTGGATGCTGAATATTCTTATTTAAGTGGGCGCGGTGTATGTTGTTGTTTCAAAATCAAATTGCGATAAGCACTCGCACAGTTGGCAGCAGTGTCCATTTTAAAATTAATTCGTTTTTCATTAGGAGTGTTCAATATATGTAGCATTTCTAAGGTATAGCGTTTTTAGTAATGTTTTTCCTTATCCAATATATTTACGTTCTCAAAACCAGGGTGATGTCCTGTATCTTTGCAGTGGGCAGATAGGGCCGTCTTATTTCCCGAAAAACTGTTCCTTAATTTTATGTTTGACCTGTGACCGGAAATCCCTTGTCATGAGCTTTGTTTTGTTGTCCCCCATATACCTTCCGCATACGCGGGACCCGTCGCCGTTGCATGGGATTCGATAAACTACGTCAGATTTCTCGAACTTGGGGATCTTATCCTTTATGTTATTAAAACCTTGCCTTAGTGTATTTTTGTACGTGAACGCTAGATTATAGCTATCATTGTCGTATAGATTGGAGCTCTTGATCCTCTTCGATAATCCTGGAACATATTCCATTGTCAAATACTTTTTGTTGGCCGCGTCCGTTCTTTTTTCTTCATTATTTTTCGTGGTATGAAAATTGTGAATAAGTCTATTTGTTAACTCTTTGGGAAAGTCGTTCTCTTCCAGGGTTACTTTAATTATTTTAATATTTTTCTCGTGGAAAACCTCATCACTGATTGTGAGAACCCTTCTAATAAAATTTTTCGCCGTGTTTATTATTGTCCTTCTTTCATGCTTGGAGTTGTAGCTTATCAGCCTTCCAGAAGACGTTGGTTTCTGATACCAGTAAGTTTTTTTTTATTATTTTTGAGTAATTTATTTTAATTTATAAGTTTGTAACCTTTTTTATTTTATATAACATATTTTTTCTCACTTTTAGTATTTGTTGTCATTGTTTCAACAAATTTTTTCCATATTATTAGATTTTGATATTTCAATTATATTTAATAATATTTTTCCCCCATTTTGTTGCTGTATTTTGTTTGTTTTTATTTGTTGATTTATTTATTATTTTCTCGATTTAATGTTCATTTTTTATTTTTTTTGCGTGTTTAATTTATTTTTGTTTACATTTTTTAAATTCTATTTTATTTTTATTTTATTTGTTTTTCCTTTTTTCTTAATTTTTTTTTAAATATTTTTTATTTTATTTATTTTTTATTATATTTTTAATTTACATTTATTTGTTGAATTTTTTTAAATTTATGCCTTTTTGTAATTCAGTTAAATTTATAAGTAAGGAAAAAATGTTATCTTTTTATTTTATAAGACATATTTTGTTATATTTTTGAATTTTTTCTCACTTTTATCATGTTTTCGCATTTCATTATTTAATCTTTTGTACTTTATTTATTCAAAAGTATGTATACTATTTTTAATTTTATTTATATTTATTTTGCTATTTTTGCATACGCTTTAATTTATTTCATTTTATTTATTTTTTTATATTTTGCTTTTTATTTAATTTTTTATAATTTTGCTTTATCTTTTTCTTTTCATTTAACTTTTTTTTTAATTTTTATTTTTTTATAATTTTTTTTGTATTATTATTTTTTACATTTTCTATTTTTTATTATATATTTTGTTTTGCTTTATTTTTTACTGTTTTCTATTCTATTCAATTTTTTATATTATTTGTTCGGTTTCCAATTTTTAATTATCAAAGCAAAACTTTTTCCGCCTATTCTTTTTTCTTTCAATCAATCAATACTCTCAATACAAAGATATTCATTACATAGATAATTAACAAGTCATTAAGGGTCGCTAAGTGGGGCAAAAAAGGCACTAAAATCTAAATAAAGTTCTTCGAATATTTTCAGCCTTTCGGCTTCTAACGGTCTGGCATAATTTTTTAAGCAACAATTTCCCATATTTTTTTTTGCTTTTTTTGTGTTAATTATTAAATAATTTTTTCCCCCTCGCATGAATGAATATATTTTGCATTTTATGTACATTTTTAAATATTTTTTTTTATTTTTTAAAATTGGTGTTTTAAGTAATTGTTTGTAATATTTTTACAATAAATTTTAAAAAAGTCGAAATTTATAAATTTGAAACTGCTTAGAAATACTTTCTGAAAAAATTTCATTTGCAGAAAAATTAATTTGAAAAAAATGCATGTAAAATATGTTTTAGAAATATTTGCAAGACTTTCACTTCATAAAGACATTTCTAAGCTATGTTAATATGTCCGGCTGTTACCCGCAAGCCTCTGCAGTATATCCGCCCCGAAAAATCGTAATGGGAGCTTTTTAATCTTAACTCGAAGTTTCATTTGATAGTTTACAAATAATTTGTTCACACGCTTATTAAAGTGGTGATATCTGAGTTTTCTCAATCAAATCAAGGTAAAAATAAAACCAAATATTGGATATAACTAAAACCTTTAAGAAATAAATACACAAACACAAAAGTTTTGCAATTATAATTTATATATTTGAAATGCTCAGCTGATAGTTCAACACATCTAGTATATCTTATATATACTTTATATAACAAAACGAAAATTTTTATAAATAAAGTTATTTATTTTATAGTTATACGTGGGTAGGTATGTAGTTTTTTTTCGTGTAATTACAGGTTTTGGTGATGAGGATTGAATTGTAGAGCAAGAGAAAATAACTTAAACACAAACAAAATTGTATACATAGTTACATATTCATGTACCATAAAGAGGCCTTTTTTGAAATACAGTACCAACTTGCGTATTAAGCATTGATCTGATTGGATGAAAAGAAGTTTAAGTTATGTAAAAAAAAATTAAATAAGATTAGCATTAAAAAAAGATTTAAAACTTAAAATCAGAAAAAGGTGGTATCATAAAATTCTCATTCCAAAACGTTTTGAAACAAAAAAGAAAAATTTAAAATCATAGAAGCTGACAAAGAAACAATACTATCGTTTTAGTAAACACTAAATTTTTACTACTACTTTTAGTAAAAAAAAATTTGTATATGATAAGAAATAAAAAAAAATAAAAATAACAAAAAGATTAATATTAAAGAAATGAAAAAAATAAAATAAATAAAAAAGTATGAAAAAAACTAAAAATTATAAAAAGATATAAAAAGAGAATATAAAACAACAAATTATTAAAAAAAATATAACATTTGAATGATGAAAAACATAAATGAAATGAAAAAAGTAAGATATGAAAAACAAATTACAAAGAAAAAATACAATATTTAAAAAGTTAAAAAAAAATGTGTGTCATGTAATGTACATATGTATATAGAGTAACAATAACAATTTAAAAATTATTTTAAAAATATACAAAATGCTATAAAAAATATTTTTTATGAACATTTTAAAATTAAAATAAATTAAAATATAAAAAGCTTTAAAAAATAAGAAAAAAAAACAATGCAAAGTTAAATTATAAAAATTTTAAAAGTGAAGTTAACAAAAAATAAAAAGCATTAAATAATTCTGCAAACTTTAAAATTAAAATAAACGAAAGATATATAAAATAATTGTTATACAAAACTTTAAACTGAAACAAACAAAACATACAAGAAGTAGTATGTTTTTATACTTGCTAAAAACTTAAAGAAATAGCAATTCATAACATTTACATTTTTTTTTCTTACTTCTTTACTGGTTTATGTTTAATTTCATTTATTTATATTTTTATTCAGGGCTGTCATGGAATCCAAGTCGGTTTTGCGTTTTGTTGGAATTGCAAACCAATATTGATTTAAATTGGTGTCATAAAACCGTATTGGTTTTGCTCTTTTCGAATGTAAATAAAAGCGATGTTCGAATCAGCTGATTTTAGTGTTATCGGTGCATCGGCAATTTTGATGTTAATTTTGTTGGCAAAATTTTTTAAAATTAATTGTTTTGTGCATTTAAACAGAAATAAACAAATTTATTGAGTGCAAAATGGCATCAGCAGTTGTAGCATTTATTTTATTGGAAGGTGAAAGTTGTGAAGTCAAAAGAAAAATTTTGAGAGATCGCAGCAATCCATTGGAGCTGCCAGCGTAAGTAAAAATATTCCTTAATGTGCGTTTCGAAATATTTATAGTGTACTTGCACTTTCATTGCATACTATCGCATAAACAAAGAGGCTTTCCGAATGATATTGAACACCATTGAAGGACACTTAACTCGTTTAAAAGTTCTGCCAGTGCTGCAACTAGCAGCTACGCTAAGATTTTTAGCTGAAGGATCATATCAAAGATCAGTTGGTAAGGATTCTAGCAAAAGTGTGGATAGAAGCACGGTGTCAACGATTTTAGATGATGTGCCCAACGTTATGAATCAGTTAGTTTGCCCACAGTGGGTGAAATTAGAAATGGACGAACCCGAACAACGCATATCAAGGGACTATTTTTATACAAAGTACAAAATTCCCTCCATAATTGGTTGTATTGACGGGACACATAAAAATCATCAAGCCGAGTACTGACGAACATTTATTCTATAATCGAAGGGGATACTTCAGTATGAATGCCATGGTTGTAAGTAGTCTTTAATATTAATTTTATTTTGCTTATAAAACTGGATTGTACAAGTACATGCATTTAGATTTGTGATGCTGACATGAAAATTCGAACGGTCGATGCTCGGTATCCCGGCTCTAGCCATGACTCTTTCGTATGGAACGTTAGTAGGGCCAGAAAACATTTCCTTAGGAAGTATGAGTCAGGTGACCGGACATCTAAATTGTTAGGAGATTGTGGATATGGCATAGAACCTTTTTATTAACACCATACAGAGATCCAAGCTACAACTCCAAAGAATATAAATTTAATTTGGCGCATTCATCAGGTCGAAATATTTTAGAGCGAGCAATAGGAGTGCTAAAAAGCAGATTTCGATGCTTATTAGGCACCTTGCACTACAGGCCAGAAAAAGTGGTGAAAATTGTAAACGTCTGTTGTGCGCTTCATAACATCTGCAGAAGGTACAACGTGGAATATAACGAAGACAGCATTACTTTACCATCAAATAATATCGAGGAAAATGTTGAATCTCCACCTAGCGCTACACTGCAGAGTGAAGGCAAAAGAATCAGGGATGAAATATCAAACAGTTTATAGTAAAAATATGCAATGCTTCATTGGTACATATGCATGTTTAAACAAAATTTTATTTCTTTATGTAAAAGAAAAATGGATATATATATATATACTAGCCTTTACCCGCGGCCCCGTCCGCAAGGAGAAATTTAAATATATGGGCTATTCGCGTTAGCCTGCTTATCCAGTTATCTGTTTAAAATTTTGTTTTCTGTCTAATACATTTTATTTTTGTAATTGAGTAAAAAAAAGAACTAAATGAGCTGATAACCTGATAGGATCCAAAATGATCGCGAAATTATCCAGAAAAAGCTACGAAATGACCCCACGCTATCGCGGACGGATCCCGAGAACCATCCAGAAATACCCCGAAAGGGTCTCCAAAAGTTCCCGGAATATTCCCAAAAAAACCATAAATGACGACACGATTCTAGACGTATACAGAGAACCACACAGAAATGATCCCTGAAGGTGTTCCAAAATAATCCCGAAAAGGTTCCGAAATGACCATGACGGGCTCCCGGGCGGATCTCAAAAACCATCCAGAAAATATCCAGGAAGGGTCCCTAAATTATCCCGACATACTCCAGAAAAGGTTCCGAAATGGCTCCGAGGGGATCCACGACGGATCGCGAAAACCATACAGAAATGAAACCGGAAGGGTCCCAAAATGATCCCGAAATAGTCCGGAAATGACCCAAATGGGATCCCGCACAGATCCAGAAATGATCCCGGAAGGGTCCAAAAACTATCCCGGAAAAGTAACAAAAAATCCCGAAATGGCTCCTACGGCATCCCGGACGGATCCAGAAATGATCTCGGAAGAGTCCCCAAATGATCCCAAAATGGTCCCGAAATGACCCTGATGGATCCGGCAAACCATCAAGAAATTATGCCGGAAGGGTCCCCAAATGATCCCGAAATAATACAGAAAGTCACGAAACGACCCCTAGAGGATACCCAAATGATCCCGTATTAGCCCCGAAAAGGTCCCGAAATAACCCCGACGGGATCCCGGACAAATCCCGAAAACCATCCAGAAATAATACCGGAAGGGATCCCAAATGATTCCGACAAAGTCCCGCATTGATTCCGACGGGAAGTGATGCCGGAAAGGTCCTCAAATGATCACCTAATAGTCCCGAAATTACCCTTAAGGGGCCCTGGACGGATCCCGTAAACCATCCAGAAATGATCCCGATATAGTCCCGAAGAAGTCCCGAAATGACCCTGACGGGATCTCGAACGCATCCCTAAATGACCCTGACGGGATCCCGGACAGTTCCCGAAATCCATCCAGAAATGATCTTGGGAGGGACCCCAAATGATCCCGAAAAAGTCCCGCAATGAAAACCATCCAGAAGTGATGCCGGAAAGGTCCTCAAATGATCACCTAATAGTCCCAAAATGACCCTGACAGCATCCCGGACAGATCCCGAAATCCATCCAGAAATGATCTTGGGAGGGTCCCAAAATGATCCCGAAATAGTCTCGGAAAAGTCCAGAAATTACCCTGACGGGATCCCGGACGAATCCTGAAAACCAATCTTAAATGTTGCCGAAAAAGTCCCGAAATGACCCTGATGGGACCCCGAAAGGATCCCGAAAACTATCCAGAAATTATGCCGGAAAAGTCCTCACATGATCTCCTAATAGTTCCGAAAAGACCCTGACGGGATGCGTTCGGGACAACTTTCCAGAAATGATACAGAAAGGGCCCGCAAACTATCCCGCATTAGTCGAGTAAAAGTCCCGAAATGACCCCGACGGGATGCCGGACGAATCCCAAAAACCATACAGAAATGATGCCGGAAGGGACCCCAAATGATCCCGAAAAAGTCCCGCAATTATTCCGACGGGATCCTGAACGGATACCGAAAACCATCCAGAAGTGATGCCGGAAAGATCCTCATATGATCACATAATAGTCCCAAAATGACCCTGACGGCATCCCGGACAGATCCCGAAATCCATCCAGAAATGATCTTGGAAAGGTCCCAAAATGATCCCGAAATGACCGTGACGGGATCCCGAAAGGATTCCGAAAACTATCCAGAAACGATGCCGGAAAGGTCCTCAAATGATCTCCCAATAGTTCCGAAAAGACCCTGACGGGATCCCGAACGGATCCCGAAAACTATCCGAAATTATGCCGGAAAAGTCCTCACATGATCTCCTATAGTTCCGAAAAGACCCTGACGGGATGCGTTCGGGACAACTTTCCAGAAATGATACAGAAAGGGCCCGCAAACTATCCCGCATTAGTCTAGAAAAAGTCCCGAAATGACCTCGACGGGATCCCGGACGACTCCCAAAAACTATCCAGAAATGATGCCGGTAGGTATCCCAAATGATCCCGAAATAGTCCCGAAATGACCTCGTCGGCATCCCGGACGGATCCCGAAAATTATCCCGAAATGATGCCGGAAAGGTCCCCAAATGATCCCCTAATAGTCCCGATATTACCCTGATGGGATCCCGGACGGATCCCGAAAACCATGCCGAAAGGGTTCCCAAATGATCCTGGACGGATCCCGAAAACCATCCAGAAATGATGCCGGAAGAGCCCCCAAATGATCCCGAAAAAGTCCCCAAATGACCCCGACGAGATCCCGGACGGATCCCGAAAACCATCCAGAAATGATGCCGGAAGAGCCCCCAAATGATCCCGAAAAAGTCCCCAAATTACCCCGACGAGATCCCGGACGGATCCCGAAAACCATCCAGAAATGATGCCGAAAGGGTCCCCAAATGATCCCGTATTAGTCGCGAAAAAGTCCCGAACTAACCCCGACGGGATGCCGGACGAATCCCGAAGACCATCCAGAAATGATGCCTAAAGTGACCCAAAATAACCCCGAAAAAGTCCCGTAATGATCCCGGCAACCATCAAGAATTTATCTCTCGAAGGTACGCCGGGGGGAAGGGGCCGAGGGTGTCACTGCTTACTTTGTAAGCCCTCGACTTATTTGACCCCTTGAGTCTGTGATATTGGTGAAGGCCAGTATACGTAAAGTTATAATGTGTAAAAATTATTAAAAAGTAATTGCTCGAAGAGGTCGTGGGACCCCCACCCCTCTTTCCATGTTCGAAAAAAATTTCGCTAGTAGACTACTTACTGTCTGTGTCCCAAATTTCATCAAAATCCGTGTAGCCATTCTGGCGTGATTCAGTCGCAAAGACGCAAAAATATAATAATTAAATTATAACTGTTCCTAGGGGGCGGGGACCACGCCCCTTTTCAAAAATATATAGCTAGTAGATCCTTCTAGACTATTGGCTATATGTGTGCAAAATTTCATCCAAATCGGTCCAGCCGTTCTTGCGTGATTGAGTCACAAAGACAAACGTCTGGACAAACATCCAAACATCTTCACATCCAAACTTTCC
>JARSSU010011700.1:0-33918 GCA_029619165.1 Eurosta solidaginis
CGTAATGAATAAATGAAATGAAACTGCAAATGAAATATTGAATTTATGTAGCGTAGTGAGCGTGTTTAAGCTTTAATAAGGTTAGCGAAGCAATGTTAGCAACCTGTATATTGCATGTTGAGATGATCGTGGTCAAGTCTCATTCAGACCATAGATACGTATCTAGTGCATGTGATTATACACTACACATGAGTTTTCCTCTTACATATCATAGTCACACATTGGAGTAATACCTCACAACCGATAATAGGAGCGTAGGTATTAAGTACGCTTATTGCTATTAGTAGACGAATATGTACTGGAGTAAATATTGATGTAAGCCAAGTGTACTAGCTATACCATACACTTTTTTCCCCACTGTGCTCGAAGCATGTGATCTTTCCATGTCAGGGTTTTGTAAAAACTATACCGTAGATTTTTTGCCTGTCATACGTCATATCTATAATAGTGGTGTCTAAAATTAGATTTTCCATTCAGCCACTTTGTACTAGTGCACCTTCTATGTATGTACTATACATTCGACTTCTTAGTTAGACATAAGCGTCATATGAAGCCCACCGTACCAATTTGACACAAATCCGATGATTTAAGTTATTAATACATGAACATGGTACGATCATCTAGCGACAGCACCTATAGCATTGTACGTCGTCAGCATAAATAGTGAATATTACAATACTTGAGAACACCAGCTAATCAGTTTATATACAAAACAAATAACTAGGGCCAATGATTGAGCCTGTGGCACTCCTCTTAAAACACGGCCGAAGTCAGACTTTGTCTGCGACCACCACTTACTGCCCTGAGTTCGGTCGGTCCAACTAACGATCTGAGTAGGGCTGTGCACAGTTCGGAGAAATTAAATAGGTTGTCAGCTTCTTTCGCATGCGTAGAACGGTAGTGCGCGCACCGAGTCAACACTGCTTTTGAGATGGTCGAGTGATAGAGTAGCAGCGAAAAGCAGTAAAATTTTTGTGTCAACTTGTTTCTCGAATAGTCCTCTATCACCGATAGGAGCGCCGTTTTACAGCTACGATTTGACCTGAATCCAGACTGGGAATCTGTGAGAAGGTTATTATTCTGCACATAAGTATTTATCTGGCAGTGCAAAATTCGTCGACGACCTTGGAAAGGAAAGGCAGAATAGCTATAGGCCTATACTCCTTGTTTGCTTGGGATTGGGATTACCTTAGCAACTTTCCAAAATTTGGGAAATACACAGGAGTCAGCACAGAGTTAACCAAGTAGGTTAAGTGAGAAGGATTTTAGGAAGAATTATTTTTAAAATTTCGGACATATACCATCGAACCCCATAGCATTAGACTTTACTGAAAGAATGCTTGAACGACATCACACTCATCGACACTAGCAAACTCAAGAGGACAAGATCAACATGGCGCGAATACATAATTATTCAGCACATATATTGTCAGTTGAGATTGGCAGATTTACAAAATTTATATTTATCTCATTAATGTCTACATCAGGGAGGACAGAATATCACATTTGGATTTCCGAAACCATATGTTAATCGACTTCCAGGTTCTTCGAACTCAAAGCAGCACTAAACTTGTTATTATAAAATTTCTGCTTAGCTGACCTAATGGCTTTGTTTGCAGCGATCCTAGCTGTTTTGAAGCAGTTGTGAGCCTCCAGGTTTGTATCTTTTCCATCGTGATAAGCAAGTTACGCTGGTGAATTAAGTGTTTTAGATTGGCACTAAACCAAGGGGTATTATTGTGTGTAGCAGCTTTGAGTTTCACTGGCACATAGTTGTGCGAAAAGCCGAATGATATGGTTCTGTAGGAATGATGCCTGATCATCGACGATGTCAGGTGTGACGAATCAAGCTCCACTCAACCGACTCACCGCTGCATTAAGGGAACTGTAATCTATTCTTCTAAAATCACGATATGTAAGGAACATTGTATGTGTGACGTTTGGAAGTTGTACTAAGAAATATTAGATCGTGTTTTGAAAAAGCAAGATGCCGACAATGATCGTAGTGGAGCAATTTCAGGGATCATTCACAAAAAATAAATCCAGCAAAGAAGAATTAGAATGAGATTTCTCAATATCTACCGAGTTGTTTCCTAGCATCTCAAGATACAGGCCGGCTATTTCGGAAATTTGGCATGCCACAGATATTTTCTGAGTTATATAATAGTTGTTGATGATAGATTATGTTTCAGTTTGGTTGTTATTGTTTTTGTTGTTGTAGCATGCTCGCCCCAGCCGCGACCGATCACAAATTGTCATCAATATCCTCTAACGTGGAGTCCAAGTAACTGCCGTTTCGAACAGGGTGGAACATAAGGAAAGGGGTGTTAGAGGCGTTGGTTCCACATTACAATTAAAGAGATGGTTGGTGTCATGTGGGGACACATTGCAAGCGGGGCATACATTTTGTATGTCGGGGTTGATTCTGGCTAGGTAAGAGTTTAACCTGTTACAGTATCCAGAACGAAGTTGAGCAAGAGTGACATCGCGTTTCCCTGGGGAGTATGCGTTCCTCTTCCGCGAGTTCTGGATATTTTTCTTCAGTACTGGATTCACCGGTCATTCCCGACATAAAGGTACCGACGCCTGTCTATGGAGTTCACCAAGGACCTGCTTGTGTTTTTTCGCTTCATACGGCTGGGTTCTCAGGTGCCGTATTTCCTCAAATGCTTACGGAGATGACTCCTTAGCCCCTAGGTGGTGCTGGTTCGTCATCAGATGTCTGTTGGGATGCCCAGGTATTTCTGGGTATTCAACAGAACTGTTTGGTCAGCATCTCATTTCTCTCCTGATGGGGAGTATTCTCGCACTCATTATGCAGATGGTCTTCTGGGGACATAAGAAGACAGCCCGTGGCGATTCTGAGAGCAGTATTTTGGCAGGCCTGTAGTTTTCTTCCAGTGGGTAGTTTTTAGGCTTGGCGACCATATGGGTGACGCGTAGCACGTAATCGGCTGGCTATTGCTTTGTATGTGGTATGAGCGTTTCTTTATCTTTTCCCCAGGTACTGCAGCAATGGATTTGAGGATTTTAGGATTTGTGAGATTTTATTACGGCTCTGAATTCTCGGAACGCTCTGAATTCTCTGTTTGTAGCAGTGCTTCGCCCCATCCAATAGTGCGACGAGGACAAATGGTCTCTAATGTCTCTAACGCGAGTCCAAGGAACTTGCTGTTTTAACAGGGGTGGACACTAATGAGCAGGTGTGGTAGTGGTTCCCACAATACAGTTAAAGGATGGGTTTGTATGTCGGAGTTGATTCTGGGTAAGTCTTTAACCTGTTACAGTATCCAGATCAAAGTTGAGCTAGAGTGACTCGCGTTTTTCGCGAGTGGGTACCTCTATCTAGGTTTTGGGTATTGTTCTTGAGTACAGGATTTACTGGGCAATTCTGGCATAGAGGTCCGACGTCTCAGTTGGCCGTCGAATATACTTTGGTTATAAACACATTCAGCCTATGTGAGGGCCTTACTGGCCAATGTGTTCGATCTAGCCTAAAAAATTCACTCGGTACTCCGAAAAATTTTAAACTCTGTCGGAGATATTTGCAGTTGAGGTGGTAATTCCATGTGGTTGGACGCATTTTTCTACACAGGAAAAAAATTTGTACTAAAAGGGTTTTTTGACGGATTTAATGTTTTAGAAGCCGAAGGCCGCCAATGCGGGAAGATGTTCTGCGCAAAAAATGCTATCCCCAGTTTCGGAGCGTTTTTCTGTTTTTTTGTGAATATATTTGAACGCGTCTTTTGACACCTCTCCCAATATTTTTATACGGTATTTCACGTGGCCGCTGCTATAAACTTTTACTAAATCAATTACTACTGTGCTGCGCTTCGCAATGTTTGCTAGTCGTTTTTGTCATTACAGCACCAACACTTACCTACACCCTTTAAAATTGCCGGAAATAGAGTAGAACAGGGGCCGACTGCTAAAACGCGCTGGGTGAGGTATGAAAACGACGTATCTTGACAAGTATAATATATCAGAAGGCGGAAAATAATTTAGCTCAGTTCAAAAGATTTTACCGAAAAATTACCCTGGGTCCCTCCGAAATCTGAACGGTGGATTCATAATATTTTTGTGCAGAAACACTTTGCGTAGGCGGCCTTCGGCCGCGCTTTTAAAGACTATCCTGGCCGGTCCACCAATGGGGGTGGATCAAAATTAGAACCGTGCAAAATCCCTTTGTGACGCACAATCAATTTTTTTCAGTACACAACATTACACAACCACATGCAATAGCAACTTCGTAACGTTTGACAAGGCGGTGACACCAAAGGTGGTATCAACAAGACGCGTCTCGACCTCCGTTTTAAGAATCCGAAAGCGGAAAATCTAAAATTATTTAATTTATTTATTCTGTCGAAGTTATTCACAAAAAACCATAAAATGACCCCGAAAGGGTCCGAAATATGGGGACCGATCCATAGTATTTTTGCATAGAACACCTCTCTGCGTTGGCGGCCTTCGGCCGCGCTTATAATATTAACGTGGGTGGGTCCGACACCGGTTTGGGGATCAAAACTAATGCGCGCAGAACACCTTTCTGCATTAGTGTGTGTGTGTGTACAACAAATCTGACAAACAACAGCACCACATGAAAATTAGAAACGAGTTTTTGCTATATCTTTTGACAGAAATAAAAATTTTCGCTTCTGGATTCTAAAAGGGAGGTCAAGACGCGTCTTTGATACCCCCTTGATACATTTCCGATAAAAATTAGTGTGTGCACCGTCTTGTAAACGTTACCCCAACTTCAACTGCAAATATCTCCGGACAGATTATTGTTGTCGAACAATACGCGTCTGTTGACACCAAAATGCGTACAAACATACCTTCGGTGGACAATGTGCGACTTTAAAAAATCCAACTCATTGAATAGTGGGCCAAATCTTGTTGTTGTCATTCCATTACTAGCAAGTGCAGCCATTCTACGCTTTCTTTTGAATATCGATCTCGTATAAAACCGACCAACGTCGTCTACAATCCTCATCTACAAAAGATTAGCAGGTGTTTGAAGCCATGAATATAAATCCATGTTGTATTTGAGAACAGGCAGCTGCCATATTTGTCCAGCTGCTCAGTTAATTAACTTACCGCTTACTCGAGTTCTTTAGCTATCCTTTTCAAGCAGCCTCCTTTTTTTCGACACATTTATAATCCCTGTTATTTTTGTTATAAAGAAGTCATTGCGCTCCACCATTTTATCAATTGTTCATCATCCATATTTGTTTACAAACTTAATTTCTATTAAAATCTTATCAGTTGGATAACAATCAGCAATGTAACGCGAAGTTGAAATTGGTTAACACAACTTATGCAGAAAAAATTGCAAGTAATTATATTTTTCACTATAACTACAGTAACGTCACGTTCCGACATGCATAGCCCTGTGTCAACGATGTGCCTGGCGTATGAATAATTGCGCTGCGTTTACATTGTGCGTGTCGAACACAATCGCGGGTTTGGTACCAATGACATGTGAACCAGATACGGATGGAGTTTTTGTTGACATCATTAGTTACGTAGTCTGGTAGACTTGAGCGAGATACGGTGATAGAAATGTTTAACATGCAAGTGCTTTTGTACAACAACGTGTGATCCTGATATTTATACTAGGTTCAATTTCTGATCCGTATACAGTTCTGTTCGTTTCGTCTTTGTGCTGTAGTAGATTTTTTGACAGCTAACCACTTTTGAGTGGTAGCACTCATGGCTCACTATATGGTTTGGTTCATCTCTACAGCAACAACATACATTTGTTCACATTGCCAAAATCAGAGTGTTGCTGTTAGACGAATGGAATGGAATGAAAACATAACACTTAGCAGCATTTGTATGTAGTAAGAAAATGTTGTAAATTCGTTGGTTTCATTTTAAGTATTGCCATCTCCTTCTGACAATCCCTACTGTCAGTGAAATGATAAAAAATCAAATCAGCTGGTGAGATGAGCCAACCATATAGTTGAGTCCATTGTAGTGCACTGAACTAGAATATGTGTGCTATTGTGTATACATAAATAGAATTACTGCTCATATTTTAAAATGCTAAAAACACACTAGAAAGAGTAACAACTGAAGATGATGTAGTGCAAAATAATGCTTTATATCGTGCCTGAAACTACCTATAACATGTTACATAATTCTATCTCAGTACTCTAAAGTTTTTGTGTACGTTCTTCTTATTTTCAACAAAACAGATGTTTTATTGATTAACGCTGCCGTAGTTCTTCATAAAGTTGATCACATGATCGTCCAATAAATGATATTTGAGCCATGAGCCGGAGATGCTGCGATCACACCAATGGAACTGGCTTTCCTAGTATATTTGTTGAGAGGTTGCCGAAGGCCCTTCGTCCTAAACGCAGATAAATGTGTTCTGCAGATGAAATGAATACTATGGATACGCCACCCGGTTTCGGAGGCACCCGTCGGGTCATGGACGGTTTTTCGTTATTACTCTTTTGAACGACCGTTAAAATTTTAGATTATTTAAACGTGATGTTAAGACGCTTGTATCGATTGGCACCGTCTCTCGAGATTGTGTGGTAGCGTTGTGTGTGCAGTGTCGAGCCCCTCAACTCAGACTATTACCATATTACAGCATAACAACATGTTTGTGATTTATATGTGTCATTAGGCTCGATGCATCTGTGACATTTATTATATATCATAGTTTGCTGACCTTTCAGCTATCACTGCTGACAATGAAGTCTTTTAATATATTGTAAGAGTACATCTTCAGGCAATTTTAACTCCTATACTACGAAAGAGTTGTTAAGAGTCGCGCCTATCTAGATGGGAGATGGCTCTGCCTTGTACAAGAGTCACGTATAGAAATTTAGAATCGCTCTTCATGTCTCCAGCTCACACAAAAGCGAAAGTCTGTGTATCTCGGATAGAGTACACTGTGCTTTTGAATGGTGTATGCAGTAGACAACGAGTATGCCGTATAGTGACCAGTGAGAGTTCGTACACTCTCTCTGCTTACGATGTAATTGTGTAGTTTGGCTGTATACTCTGACTTATGCTGCTGCAGACACAAAGCACCATTTGTGCCTGTTTTTTCTTGCCGGACATTCAATCGTCTCAGTGTATGTCTTAGTCTTACTCTGAACAGCATTTTTTCGCAGTTACTATGGGACATACTCTAGGTTGTGTGTATGTGAATATATAGGCGCTTCTCAGTGAATACGCAGAATTCAGCAACTTATCACTCACCAGATTGGGTTTTATGATAAGACTCCAATGTATTTGACGAATCATATACCCATCTCTAAGGTTATTAAAAATACAAGCACACACACAACAGAACATTAAGCAAGCTAACATAAACACATTAATCTCATTATTATCCGCACAATACATACACAAGGCACACGCAGTCGATACAACTCATCACAATACAGATGTAGTCATCGGTGGAAATACCTACTCACATATACAACGCGCAATAAGAGGGGGGGATGGAGGGAATGGCTATATGAAAGGCTAGAAACGTGTATCTGTAGTTTAATAGACATGTAGCGTAATAGCTGAGTATAAACCACACTCACAATTCTAGACAGAAGAAACACATATACACACAGAACATTTGGGCACAGAGTATAAAAGTAGCGCAAAATCACGACAACGAACATTCGCCATGTGATTATTCGTCAAAACAAGCTTTGGCCATACACCATACGAACTCGTTGGCCGAAGATTGTTCTCTTTCAGACCAGCGATGGATACACGGACAACAATTGTGCTGGCATCAATATTGCTCGCTGTGGCAAGTAAGCGTAAAGAGAGAGAAGATCGCAAAAAAATAGAATCTTGGTGTGTGCAAAGAATGGTTTTAGAAAAACGAGGTAGTTCATTGGACAGTGATCTTATATAAAGAGCTGGACAATAACAACGATCCAAAAATGGATTTTAAAATTACGAATTCGATATGAGCAAGGCCACAAAATTTGAACACACAACTTTTACAAACTACCATCATTTTTTTTTATACACGTCGGTATTAAGCCCCGCAAACTACTTATTATTTTTTATTACTGTGTATCCTTTGTGGACGCATCAGGAATCTACACTTCCTTATATTCCAATTTTTCAGATATGTCAATACTAATCATATTCTTTTTACATTCTATTGACAATAACTTTGCTTTTACTTGTCCGCAATGCGATTTGCAAAGTGATTCTAATACACTTCAATAAATTCCACTATCAGAACATTTTTTAGTTTGTCCCATCTCTACTTTTCCGTCGCGCTGACATCTGTTCCGTTCAAGAAATTACTAACGATTAATGTGCTATTTCTCGCCATGACATGCACGAACAGTTTCGCGCAAATGTTCCGTCCAAAAAAAAAAATTAAAATATTTTGATTTTGGCGACAATTTTTCCGCGAACTGGCAAACACCACCTTACACGAGCAGAAAAGATCGCAGAAACAGACATAACGGGAAAGTTCGCGGGAATGTTCGTGGTCTTATTTGGCGCTTCAAGGCTGACGTATCGCAAATCAGTTTGACTTTTAACGCCATCGCTATCAGTTGCGCAAGTGTAAGTTTAAAATTGCGAAGTACGCTTTCATAAGTAATCTAATAAAGAACCATTTTGTTAATACCTTGGTATTGATTGTTTTATTCACAGTTTTAGCGATTATAGCAACGTAAGCCAGAAGGGTTGCGAGAATAGCGGACATCTCTCAATAAATTGTTACAGCTCACTATTCTCTAGTATTTGTGTCGCGCGACCGCCATCTCCATGTTTAGCCAGGAAATCGCCATTGGAATCGGCGACCGTCTTAATATACTAAGAAAGAGCAAGGTCACGAACATTAGTTAGGTGGTCAAGAACGGTCAGGAAGCAATCGAGAGAAGGCGCTGGACCTTCATGCTAGTCGCGAATAAAGCTGCGAGAATCGGTACGAGCTGAAGCACGCGATCTCAAATTACCACCTCGCGCCGATATTCGCGGGCCGGCGGCTTCAAGAAGTATCTGACTACGACGTGTGATAGAGGAGATCCTTTCTTGCTGTCCACGACGGTCCCTCCGAATTGGAAAAGCGCAGAACATGTAGTGTTCACGTGCCCTCGCCTTTTATCACGGCGCGAAGACTCTCTGTACACAGAGTTATTGGAGAGGAGCTTCCATAGGAATTTAGCTGCACGAATGTGCGGGACAAATAGATCTTTTGGACTGCTGTTGACCAAGAACGGCTGCAAGGTCGCGGGCTAGGTTACGGTTGGCAAAGGGCCTGACTGAACACTTATGGTAACACTACTACTTCGGCCACCTAGATGGGCCTTGTCTAACCTCCGAACTAGATGTTAGGAACGATATGCTCTTCTAATTTTTTTCTACAAATTGCTGGGAATGGTGGCACCTACATGTTTTACGATTCGTTGTCCGAAAGAAGGACTAGCATCTGCACTGGTCGATGAGTTTTTCACCGCGAAGCTCTTTCATTGGCAGACATACCTTGGAGTGCCAGCATCTTCGGTGTGGTAGGTGAGCACGCTACATCACAGCCACAGGCGGCCCTTCCATGAACACATCCTTTTCAGTAAAATTCATGTAACATAACTAGGAGATGCGTCTAGGTCGTACCTGGGGTATATTGGGTCAATAATATTTTTTTAGGATCTATTTAGTATCACTTTCAGGCACAGAATTGTGGCTCCGTAAATGCGGTTTACCATTAAACATGCAGGTAAATTGCGGATGTCTAATTCAAAACCTCACCACAAAACAGAGTAAAAAGTATTCGTTGCGACTGACACTATCAAAGCGTTTGATACATTCAACCATGGCACTTCAACCGCCTCCCTTCCTCCAAGTTTTCCAAAGGTGACCCAAATTATTTTGTCTCTGTCGTGCAAGCATCGGTGCACTTCAGCGAACGGCACATCTACACCCAGAAGAATTAAACAGGGCACCACAGGGTGGTGTCCTATCCCCGCTTTGTTGTAACTTCTAATCATCGAAACAGCTATGTTCTCCTTTGATCATACCACGTCGATTGGCACTACGCTATCTACAGTGCTAACCCCAAAAAATATTCTTCGGAATGTGACACATTTCGATCAGGATCTGCCTCTCTTGGCAAGCATGCTCAACCTCTCAAATTGTATCTAAAATCTAGAGGCGATAATAAATCCTCGAATCTTATCGGGGGCCGGCAGCACTTGGGTAAAGACATAAGAAACGCATCATTACCCACTTACAAAGCAATTGGGCCGGCCGATTGCACACTACGTATCGCCCCCCCCCCCGGAAAATACATGTTACTCACATGGAAGAAAACCACAGGCATGCAAAACACCGCTATCAGAACCACAACGGGCTGTCTTCTTATATGTCTCCAGAACCCACCTACAGTAAATGGAGTCAGAGTACTTCCCGATTAGGGTTGGAAAGGAAATGCTAAACAAACAGTTTCTTGTTGAATACCCAAAAGCCCGGGCATCCCAATAGACATCAATTGAACAGAACACATCTCCCATGGGCTTAAGAAACAACTCCGTAAGCATTTTGAGGAAATACGCTATCTGTATATGATTTTCCTGTAGCTTTTTGACTCTCATCATTGTTGTGCATTGAGTAGGCAGTTGGGAACTTTCACCTTGTCCATTTTGTTTAGATATTTGAAGTAGTAGCCGAGTCCAGAAATTTGGTTCAAATAGAAGTTGAACTCGGTATATGAATCTGGTACGCTGCGGTACTAGCCCGTCTGCCTCGTGCCTTAAACTGCTGAAGTCCTATGTAGATAATTAGGATAATTATATTCGTGCTCTTGGAGAGCAAAAAGGTCTCTCGCTGTGGCTAGCTTGAGACCGTGTTTCATCATCCAGTGATTTACACTTCGCGTTATACATAATTTAGTATAAGCTGTGTGACCTCGCAGTTCCGTGCTGTTATGACAGCAGTCACTTCATATTGGAAAGCGACAATAAAAGCGCATCCTGACATATGTAAACAAATAAGGGTTGTCATACGTAGCATAGCAGAGATCGGTACCTTGCAGTTCCTGCTATGCTATTATTTCTCACTTTTCTCAGACCTTGATTCATTGCGGTTTCCAGGTACCTTCCCTCAAATTATAGTCCCACAAACGCGCGCCGTATTGAATGTATGACAAACCTGGATCCGAGATTGGTAAATAATTATAGATTTACATAGCGAATGATTGGTACTTGGCAGCTGCCCATGCATCTTTCCGATACACCCTATCTTTTTACCTCGATCCTAGGCTTCAAGATGTAAGATCGTGAATTGAGTCGTTTATTAGAATATCAAGAGGTGGATTCGTGCTTGATATCACATTGAGCTCTGACCAGGATATGAATGGAAGGTCCTTGACAGGCCATCCTTCTCAGACCATACATATAAACGGGAGTTGGAGGACGTGCAACAATTTATCAAAGGCCCCGACAATTGCGTACAACAGAACTTGTCCTTTGCGAAAGCTCAAGGGGAAAGCAAAGCCATCGTGGTGGAGTAAAAAGTTGAGTCTTCTTGGAGTGAAGAGGCACTACTTAAAACACGCTTCCTATCTGGAGATGACGCAGAAGAGTTATGTAACTCCTAATACCGAGCGAGGATTAGTGATAAATACCAAAATTGAATGGCAATAAAAACTTTTCAAATGACAGATGCAACGATTATATGAATGAGGAATTATTCTCTTAAACACAACATTCTTACAGCAAAGGCAAGTCAGTTGATATTGCATTGCATATTGGAATATAGAGAAAGCTCTGGAACACCAGGAATATGCCCTAGGTGTTTTCATGGACAGTGCCGGAGCTTTCAACAATGTCTCGAAACGAGCAATCATGGACTGTTCCAACTCGATTGAATTCCATCCGGCCTTACCAAATTGGATCGGCTATATCGCTCGTTTTATTGTAACTAATATGACATATGGTTCAGTGCCTGAGCTTCGAAAGAGAAAGCCTCGGCTCCGCAGTTTGCTGTATCGATCCAGAAATAAGTAGATCATACAGGCTGCCAGATTACTGCAGCGTCTTTCAGGCAGAATTTATAGCCGTGAAGAAAGCAGCAGAAATTCTGGATAAGGCGTGCTTAAGCTGCAGTCTTGCATTATATATATATATTAGATAGACAGGCGGTGATTACGGCAGTAATCTCACACAGTTCTTCATCAAGAAGTGCTCTGGAATGCAAAGAAGCATTGAAACGTCGCTCGGGCCGGATCATACATCTATACTAGGTTTATCGGTCATAAAGGGATAGAAGGTAACGAAAAAGCCGATGAGTTGGCAAACGAGGGTGCAGCGCTCGCTGAATTGACAGTAGATGTCCCAGTCCGTTTTTGAGAAATCAAATGGAGACAGGAGTTGCATATGAACCATCAAGCAGGAAAGCCGTGGACAGAAGCGCGAAGCTGCATATGTCTAAGATCCTGTGCAAATCCTACGATATTAGACTCACAAAGTGGCTCATATCTCTGAAAAGAGAATATTTAAGGCTTAGATGGGCATACTAACTGTATACTGCCTTCTGGCGCCGAATGCTTATAAATTAGGCCTCGTCAGTAACAACAGATATAGAAAGCGCGAGCTGTTGGATGAAACTGTTGAGCACGTTCTGTGCTCGTGTCCGGCACTCGCCGGGTCAAGGCTCTATCTATTAGGAGCGGTGGAGCTGCCAGGTATCGAGGTAGCAATTAAGCTAGCTCCTAGAAACCTTCTAGTATTTGCTAGGAGGGCGGAGTTAAACCTAACCCAGCTTCTAACGGGACTAGCATTTGCAACAGGGGTGGACCATAGGGGAGTTGGTGTCATGTGGGGATACATCGCATGCACTATGCCACAATACGTATGTCGGGGTTGATTCTGGACAAGAATACTAAATTCTTACCGTTGTAGTATGCAGAACGAAGATGGGCCAGTCTGATTTCTTCTTCTGCAAGGGTTGGATAGTGTATATTGATAATGGGGTTACCCATTTTGTGTGCGGATTAGGCTTAGGACCCCCCTATGCTTGTCTGGATCAAACAGCTGCGGTGCCGGATCTCATCATAATGTTTACGGATATGCTTCCTTACCCTTTTGAAGGCGTAGGTAGATCAAGCAGTTGTTTTGCTAGGGTGTCCTTGTTTGTGACAATTTAGCAAAATTGTGATCGCGTTTGATGATTCGACCCCCAAACAGAGTTGTATCAATTGTCTTAGAGTTGGCAAAAGAATTGACGAGTTCCTAGTGAATGCTGCTTTCGAATAACTGTTTTATGTATTGAACTTCCCCAATGTTACTTGTTTAACTTAAATAGAAATTAATTATCTAATCTACATAGCTATTTGTATAAAGATTATGCCATTTCCACTTAACTGCGGAACGGGCAAAGATATAGATTTTTATATTTAGAATATAGGCACACTGCTCAAGAAGGAACGAGGGGTTGCTAAAAAATTAAACACAAAACTTAGTATGCTGCTTTGTTTTGAGTTTTGATACTCATAAAAAATCTCTGAGTTGAATTACTAGCTCATCCTTTTTGGATAATATGAGTATTTCCCACATTTTCATACGAACAATACTTACTGTAACTTTACATTATCATTACAGATAAAATAGTGTTAAACACTTCCTTTATATAAATGAATCAAAATGTAGTGGAAAATGTTTCCCTTAACACATACAGAATGTTGATGAGTTTTGATTTTGACATTTTAACAATAGCTATTGTGGCGATGTAAGCATCACTATGCTGTTAGTAAATAATCACAACAACAAAAACAGCAAGCAACCACACTTATATACAAGTACACATTAAAGCAAGCAGCCACACTTATATGCAAGACCACGAAGAATATTCCATACACATAACCAGCAGCTTGAAGTAGAGAGATTATTCCACATGCATATATGTAGCCGGCAACTAAGAGCAGAAATTTTTACTCACACATACACACGCATATGGCTAGAAGAAAAACCTAAACTACAAATATACATGTATATAGCTAAATAACCAAGCTGTTTTAGAAGGCATGTTCGTGAAACGTCTAGACCTTAGGAGAATTGGTGAACGTGGGAACCGAGAGTATAAAAGCCGCGCAAGCTGAGGAATAAGTAATTAGTTTGATTTATACACGCTATTAGTGAAATACAATTGTAATTGGTAAGTACTACTCCCAAAGTAGTCTAATAAAGACCATTTTGAAATATTGTATATTGGAGTTATTTATTCGACAGTTCAGCGATTCGAACGTTAGCAGAAGGTGTATGATTATCAGGAACTTCCCAGTATTCGTCACACTATTATAAACATTTGTGGGAAAATATGAACGGACCTCATATAAAGGAAGTAAATAGCTTGGACAAATGGCTACTTTCTAATAAATACAAATATTTACTTTAGATTCAAAATGCGTGGTTAGCCCCAACTAAGTAAACTAAACGGTAATGGTACAATCTATTTTAAGTAAGATCGGGCAATTATTGATATAATTGGCCTTAACAAACGCATCGTGAGTTCTGCCTTCTCTGAAATAGATAAAGAGGCAAAAAAGTGGGTTTGCGGTAAATAAGAACAGGAAGAAGTACTTGATGTCATGCAAGAAAGAATCGGCGCATTCGAACAGAAGTAATATAAGCCTAGAAATCAAACGGAGAATAACTCTTGCCAACAAGTGCTACTTTGGACTGAGTAGGTACCTGAAAAGTAAAGTTCTCTCCCGACGAATAAAAACCACGCTCAACTAGTCGCTCATCATACCTGTCCTGATGTATGCTTCGGATGCATGGCTGGTACCGAGAGATGATGAGATGGCTCTTGGAGTTTTCGAGAGAAAAGTTCTCCGGAAGATTTATAGTCCTGTCTGTGATGCCGATGGTAAGTATCGAAGGAGCTATAATGATGAGCTTTACGTAGATATGAAGATAATGCAGTGAATAAAAATCCACAGACTTCGCTGGCTAGGTCAAGTTATGCGGATGACCGCAGATGCTCCGGCCAAGAAAGTAGTAAGCAAAGGAAACAGAAGATTGTCTGCTAACAACCATCCACACTACATCTCCTGCACCTGTCGTTGAAGGGGATTCACACTCTTTCGGCGTGTGGGCCAAATGGCTAGTGTCCTGTAATGATCTCTTGCCTAGACATATTCAGTAGAGATTATGTTCTTCTCTTGTCAGGCAATGTTTGCTTGGAGATTTTCCAGTTACCGTAGATTGCGAATTGGGGGTTTCTTGAGATCGATAAGAATGTCACTATATATTGATGAAAGTGCATCGTGACTGCCTCAGAGGTATCTAACGATGCACCGGCCTCTGTCAGTTCATCCGCTTTTTCATTGCAATACTCCTGTGACCGGGTACCCAAGTGAGATGGGCGCAAGGTTTGCTGCTTCGCGTAACGCCGTTCGAAGAAAACCTACGCACCGACACCGCAGGCCATTTTGGACCGTTCCGTTCTTAAGAGGAGCCGCATCTTGAAATTCTTGCCAAAGTTTTGTGTAGGAGATAGGTAACCTGTAGACGCATCTACGTTGGAGAGCATTCCTAGGATACCGCTTTGGCTATACAGCTTTTCATCCCAGCTTGTATACTCGATAAGTCTGATGGCTGAGCAAGTACATAGATGTCAGGCGCATGCGACGATCCAAAGGCAGCTGTTTAAGAATAGCTTTTAGTGCCTCTATTAATACAGGGTTGTTAAGGGATGAAATCCTTCCGGAATTCTATCCATGCATTCCCATTCATGGAGTTACAATTTGGATGGCAGTCTTGTTGTTGTTGTTGTAGAGAAAAGCACACTCCCCGCAGGCCTTGGGGAGTGATATCGATGTTGATAGTCCTTTGTCGGTTGCAGATCCGATACGTTCCGGTAACAATCACCACTAATATCAAAATAATTTTTTACATGTTTACATATATAAAATTGCCGCTTAAAGTAATACATGGAAATTGAAAGAAAAGTAAGGCATTCTGTAAAGTTATCTAAAACTTTAGTTTTTGAATGCCATCTCAAAAAAATTAATAAATATATACAAATGTGTGTGGGGTGAAAATAGTTAATAAGTTTAAGTTAAAGTTACAAAATGTAAAATAAAATGTATAACAATAGAAAATAACAATGTTGAATTAAATTACTAAGTGGCAGGGTTCAGCAAAGTTTTGATGTTGTCGTGTGACTGCTCTAATAAAAATGATATGATATGTTTTAAAAATTCACGCATATTTCTAATGACACGTATAGACGCAGGTAGCGTATTGAAAGCTTTACAAGATACGATAGTAAAAAAATTATTATAATGGGTAGTACGAGATGTGGGAACAACAACAAGTCCGAGTGAGTTTTGCCTCAAATTATAATTATCCGTGACTAGGCTGTGTAAATACCCACAACGAATAAAGAATATTTTTAAAGTCTTGTAATCCGACTATCTCGGGAACGATTTGGTACGTCCACATGAAACCTTCTAGGCTAGACCGCCCTCCCACACCCTAGATCCATGAAGGACTTGGGGTTGGCAGAGCCTCGGCTGTTGAAGAAACAGGATTTGCCACTAGTAGGTGAGGTTGAGAATTTGGTTGGGGCGCAGTAATCAAGGGAATAATTATTCCAAATGGAATGCATTCCTTAACAACTATGCTACCATACAAATCTTAATTAATGTTATCGCTGCTAAAATTTTATTATCTTTATTTTATCAAAATTCCCACTCTTGTCATTTTTTTTTGTGATTGGTGCTTGTTTTTGTGAATTGACACATATATTTAGAGTTCACTAGAAAACCGGTTTTGGAAAAACGACGAATGATTGAACACTCTTGTATTTGGTGAGTAAATATGTCCAAGACCCATTGACAGATAAGCGGAACAAGTAATATAAAAGATGATGTGAACGACGTATTTGTATGTGCGTCGAAATGCTTTCACTCAACAATGTATTGTCAGATCATCGAATAGCAACAACAAAACATATCTCGCATGAACCCAAAAATTAATCACAAATGTCATTTTCAGTACCTCCTTAAGATGCGTTAAGTAAATTTGGCGAGCGATGTTTTTTAAGATGTGTGGTCTATTTTTAGTGCTGTTATGAAAATACTGGGCAAATAACAGAGAGTATCCGGGGTTTAATTAAGAATGGGTACCGGCGTTTAATTCTCCAACTCTCAAAGGAGAGAGAGAGAACGTCCCGTATAGTACTCAGTAAGAGTTTTAGGTTCTCTATTCGCTTAGATTAATGAGTATCGTTGCTGAGAGTATAAACAATTTGGCCCGCCTATGCCCTGGGCCTTCTATCCAGTGTCCGCCTGAACTGTTTTGTTTCCCAGTTACTTATGTTTTCCCTAGTTTGTGCTTTTTGTAAGTCCACAGGAAAGCTCTGAACCATAGGATGCTGCTAAAGAATCCTGCATGGCTAGGTAGTCTGCCTGCTCAATACCTTGATGTCCCTAATGCCCGCGAAGCCATTCTAACAAAACGTTGTTTTTGGCTTCCAGATCATTTGGAAATTAAATACTTTTATATACTAGCTTAGAAGTAGTTGTGGGATCAGTCTATGGAATCGCTATTTCCCAAAGAGATCTCTCCACATTATTACTTTTATATGCCCCGTCATGTTTCCCGCTCTATAGCTCAGAGATATTTAAAGTTTTAATGCAGAAAGATCTCGTATGATCAATCCTTTGGTAGTCAACAAACTACAAAATAAATACTCAAACGGTATGGTCAAGGATTGAGAAAAGAGAGAATCTTTCTGCATTAAAACTTTAAAATTATCTCTTGAGCTATAGAGGCGGAAACATGACGGGGGCATATAACAGTTAATTAATGTGGCGAGATTCTCTTTGGGAAATAGTCTATTCGAATGAGACTGATCCTCACAACTACTTCTATTTTTAAGCAGTATATAAAAGTTTGTAAAATTTCTAAATGATCTGGAAGCAGCCAAAAACAACGTTTTTGGTTAGAATGGCTTTTCGCGGGCATTTTAGGGACATCAAGGTTTGAGCAGTCCGCAGACTACCTAGCCATTCAAGCGCAGGCATTCTTTAGCCAGCTCCTATGGTTCGTGGATTAGGCTTTCCTTGTGGACTTACAGGAGAAGCACGGGGGGGGGGGGAAATATGGCGGGGGGGGGGGTAGGGGAAAACATAAGGGGGGGGTGAGAACGGTTGGGGGTTGTGGGAATATCCAAAACATATTCCAGACGCTCGACACTTTATTTAATCGTGCCCATTGGCATAGGGCTTGTCCAAATTGGTTTATACTCTCAGCAATCGATACTCATTAATCTACAGCTTGAGCAAAGAATAGAGAACCTAGGTGACAAAACTTCATATACACTGAGTACTATACGGGACGTTCTTTCATCTCTCAAGTCCTTTGGAGACGTTGTGAGAATTTAAACAGCTCGGTACCCTCATCATTCTTAATTAAACCCCGTATACATGGTGGCTAGTAGGTAGACTCCTCTGTTATTTTGCCCAGGTATTTTCATAACTTATGCACTAATAATATAGATCCCATCATTTTAGGACTTCTGTCTAATTTCACATTCTTAAAAAACCTAATTTCCGCCTGTCTGTTTTTTTCTCTGCCAAATATTTATCTTTAATACTGGGGGTGTGGGCATTTAAGGGAGGATACTAGAAAATGACATTTTGTGATTAATTTTTTTGGTTCATTCCGAATTTTTGCGACCAGTACATAGTGTTTTTGTTTTTAGTTGCTATTTATCGATTGATCTGACAATAGTTTTTAGACATTGTTGAGGAAGTGAAGCATTTCGACGCACGATACAAATAACGTGTGGATTCCGTTCACATCATCTTTTTATATTAACATTTTTGCAGTGTATTCCTGCTTATCTGTCAATGGGGGTCTTTTGGACATTTTACTTCCCACCCCATCAAATTACAAGAGTGTTCTAATAGTATCATATATCGCTACGTTATTCTTGTTTTTTTATCTTCCTGAAAACCGTACAAGTAGATTTGTTTTGCTTAAGGTGAAAACTCTTATAATAATAATTTGCATCAATTCAACTAAAAACACAGCACTCAAATACATACACAAACAAAAATAAATGACAACGAGAGGGGCAATTTGCTAAAATAAAGCATAAATAAAATTTTAGCAGACTGACTAACATTAATTAAAGATTTGTATGGTATAGCATAGTCTGTGTTTAAGTGGAATGCCATTCCTTATGGAATATTATTCCGAAAAGGCGCTAAAATTTGACTACTCCAGCGAGTCACCCCCAAAAACCATCATAATTTACCTCTCAACTCGACCCTACAATAGTGTCAATTCCTGTTTCTTATTCAGCAGCCGAGGCTTCTGCGCCAGACCCCCAAGTCCTTTTCATGGAGTCTATGGGTGTTGGGAGGGTCGTCTCATACGCCCTAGAAGGTTTTCATGTGGACGGTACCAACAAACATCTCGTTTCGCCCCGAGGATAGTTGCGGATATACAAAGACTTTAAAAATACAAATCTCTTTAACAATTCGTTGTGGTATTATTTACACAGGAATACGGCCTAGCCGGACTATATTATAATCTTGAGGGCAGAACCTCACTCGCCAACTCGGTCACTCGGAATGTCGTTGTTGTTTCCCGCAGACAACATCGTACTACCCATTATTAAATAATGTGTCTTTTTTAGCTCATCGTATCGTTGTAAAGCTTTACAATACGCTACCTAGCGTCATATTACGTGGCTTAGAAATATGCGTGAATTCACTAAAACATATCAATCATTTTTTATTAGAGCAGTCACACAGACGACAAACATGCAAAAAACACGCTTTTGCCCTGATACCCGTGCCTAAGATAGAACATTAGTTAATTGAATTTCCAACATTGTTATTTTCTATTGTATAATCGAACATTTTATTTTACATTTTGTAACTATATAAACTAGTATAAAACTTATTAACTACTGTTTCCACGTATAGAAACAGTGCAACTCCGCAGCTCCATCTCAATTCGGTGTGAAAAAAGACATTTCGCTAGTGTTTTTAATGGGTCATAGTTTCCTTGCAGATGGCATTCGACACGCAACTGAAAACAGGATTTTTTAGATACTTTTTACAGATATGCCTTGACGTTTCTTAGTCCTCAAATTTCCCTGTATTATACTTTAATGCGGCATTTTATATATGTAAACATGTAAAAACATTATTTTGATATAGTGGTGAGTGTTACCGTGAACGTCGGATCTGCACCGACAAAGGACTATCAACATCGATAATCTACTTCCCCAAGGCTGCGGGGAGTGTGCTATTCCTGTCTCTCTATCAACAACAACAACAAGACTGGGCCATCGTCAAAATTTTCTGTATACGACTCCATGAATGGGAATGCATTGGGGGATAGAATTCCGGAGGATTTCATTCTTCCTTAACAAGCGTTAACACCTGTAGTTAATAGAGGCCTAAAAGCTATTCTTTAACAGCTGCATTTGGATCGTCGCATGCGCTGACATCTATTGTACTTTTGCTCAGTTTTCACATGCAGACTTCATCGCAGTATCCACAAGCTGGATGTAAAAGCTGTATAGCACAGCGGTATCGCTAGGAATGCTCTCCTACCGTAGATGCGTCTACGAGGTTCACCTATCTCGCTACACAACACTTTGGCACAGAATTCAAGATGGCGCTGCGGCTCCTCTTAAGAACGGATACGGTCCAAATGGCCTGCGGTGTGTCGGTGCGTAGGTTTTCATTCGAACGCGTTACGCGAGCAGCAAACGCTGCGCCCATCTCACTGGGTACCCGGTCACAGGAGTATTCGTGCAATATGAAACATGCGGATGCAACTCCGGTACGAGAGGCCGGGTGCATATCGTTAGATCCCTCTCTCTGAGGCAGTCACGGCAATGCACTTTGCATCATATATCGTGCATTCTTATCGATCTCAAGAACCTAACCACAATGTCGCATCGTACGGTAACTGGAAAATCTCCAGCAGCAAACATGCGCTGAAACCAAGAGAAGAACATAATACTCTACTGTAATATGTCTAGGCAAAGAGATCAGTGCAGGACACTAGCCATTTTGGCCCACACGCCGAAAGAGTGCTGAATCCTCTTCTAAAAGTCGACAGGTGTTACATGCAGGAGATCTAGTGTGAGATGGTTGTTAGCAGACAATCTTCTGTTTCCTTTGCTTACTACTTTCTTGGCCGGAGCATCTGCGGTCATCCGCATAACTTGACCTAGCCAGCGAAGTCTGTGGATTTTTATTCACTGCATTATCTTCATATCTACGTAAAGCTCATCATTATAGCTCCTTCGATACTTACCATCGGCATCACAGACAGGACTATAAATCTTCCGGAGAACTTTTCTCTCGAAAACTCCAAGAGCCATCTCATCATCTCTCGTACACAGCCATGCATCCGAAGCATACATCAGGACAGTATGATGAGCGACTAGTTGAGCGTGGTTTTTGTATTCGTCGGGAGAGACCTTTACTTTTTCAGGTACCTACTCAGTCCAAAGTAGCACTTGTTGGCAAGAGTTATTCTCCGTTTGATTTCTAGGCTTATATTACTTCTGTTCGAATGCGCCGATTCTTTCTTGCATGACATCAAGTACTTCTTCCTGTTCTTATTTACCGCAAACCCACTTTTTTGCCTCTTTATCTATTTCAGAGAAGGCAGAACTCACGATGCGTTTGTTAGGCCAAATTATATCAATAATTATATCAATAATTGCCCGATCTTACTTAAAATAGATTGTACCATTACCGTTTAGTTTACTTAGTTGGGGCTAACCACGCATTTTGAATCTAAAGTAAATATTGTATTTATTAGAAAGTAGCCATTTGTCCAAGCTATTTACTTCCTTTATATGAGTCCGTTCATATTTTCCCACAAATGTTTATAATAGTGTGACGAATACTGGGAAGTTCCTGATAATCATACACCTTCTGCTAACGTTCGAGTCGCTGAACTGTCGAATAAATAACTCCAATATACAATATTTCAAAATGGTCTTTATTAGACTACTTTGGGAGTAGTACTTACCAATTACAATTGTATTTCACTAATAGCGTGTATAAATCAAACTAATTACTTATTCCTCAGCTTGCGCGGCTTTTATACTCTCGGTTCCCACGTTCACCAATTTCTCCTAAGGTCTAGACGTTTCACGAACATGCCTTCTAAAACAGCTTGGTTATTTAGCTATATACATGTATATTTGTAGTTTAGGTTTTTCTTCTAGCCATATGCGTGTGTATGTGTGAGTAAAAATTTCTGCTCTTAGTTGCCGGCTACATATATGCATGTGGAATAATCTCTCTACTTCAAGCTGCTGGTTATGTGTATGGAATATTCTTCGTGGTCTTGCATATAAGTGTGGCTGCTTGCTTAATGTGTACTTGTATATAAGTGTGGTTGCTTGCTGTTTTTGTTGTTGTGATTATTTACTAACAGCATAGTGATGCTTACATTCGCCACAATAGCTATTGTTAAAATGTCAAAATCAAAACTCATCAACATTCTGTATGTGTTAAGGGAAACATTTTCCACTACATTTTGATTCATTTATATAAAGGAAGTGTTTAACACTATTTATCTGTATGATATGTAAAGTTACAGTAAGTATTGTTCGTATGAAAATGTGGGAAATACTCATATTATCCAAAAAGGATGAGCTAGTAATTCAACTCAGAGATTTTTTATGAGTATCAAAACTCAAAACAAAGCAGCATACTAAGTTTTGTGTTTAATTTTTAGCAACCCCTCGTTCCTTCTTGAGCAGTGTGCTATATTCTAAATATAAAAATCTATATCTTTGCCCGTTCCGCAGTTAAGTGGAAATGGCATAATCTTTATACAAATAGCTATGTAGATTAGATATTAATTTCTATTTAAGTTAAACAAGTAACATTGGGGAAGTTCAATACATAAAACAGTTATTCGAAAGCAGCATTCACTAGGAACTCGTCAATTCTTTTGCCAACTCTAAGACAATTGATACAACCTCTGTTTGGGGGTCGAATCATCAAACGCGATCACAATTTGCTAAATTGTCACAAACAAGGACACCCTAGCAAACACTGCTTGATCTACCTACGCCTTCAAAAGGGTAAAGGAAGCATATCCGTAAACATTATGATGAGATCCGGCACCGCAGCTGTTTGATCCAGACAAGCATAGGGGGTCCTAAGCCTAATCCGCACAAAATGGGTAACCCCATTATCAATATACACTATCCAACCCTTGCAGAAGAAGAAATCAGACTGGCCCATCTTCGTTCTGCATACTACAACGGTAAGAATTTAGTATTTCTTGTCCAGAATCAACCCCGACATACGTATTGTGGCATAGTGCATGCGATGTATCCCCACATGACACCAACTCCCCTATGGTCCACCCCTGTTGCAAATGCTAGTCCCGTTAGAAGCTGGGTTAGGTTTAACTCCGCCCTCCTAGCAAATACTAGAAGGTTTCTAGGAGCTAGCTTAATTGCTACCGTCGATACCTGGCAGCTCCACCGCTCCTAATAGATAGAGCCTTGACCCGGCGAGTGCCGGACACGAGCACAGAACGTGCTCAACAGTTTCATCCAACAGCTCGCGCTTTCTATATCTGTTGTTACTGACGAGGCCTAATTTATAAGCATTCGGCGCCAGAAGGCAGTATACAGTTAGTATGCCCATCTAAGCCTTAAATATTCTCTTTTCAGAGATATGAGCCACTTTGTGAGTCTAATATCGTAGGATTTGCACAGGATCTTAGACATTATGCAGCTTCGCGCTTCTGTCCACGGCTTTCCTGCTTGATGGTTCATATGCAACTCCTGTCTCCATTTGATTTCTCAAAAACGGACTGGGACATCTACTGTCAATTCAGCGAGCGCTGCACCCTCGTTTGCCAACTCATCGGCTTTTTCGTTACCTTCTATCCCTTTATGACCGATAACCTAGTATAGATGTATGATCCGGCCCGAGCGACGTTTTCAATGCTTCTTTGCATTCCAGAGCACTTCTTGATGAAGAACTGTGTGAGATTACTGCCGTAATCACCGCCTGTCTATCTATATATATATATATATATGGCAAGACTGCAGCTTAAGCACGCCTTATCCAGAATTTCTGCTGCTTTCTTCACGGCTATAAATTCTGCCTGAAAGACGCTGCAGTAATCTGGCAGCCTGTATGATCTACTTATTTCTGGATCGATACAGCAAACTGCGGAGCCGAGGCTTTCTCTTTCGAAGCTCAGGCACTGAACCATATGTCATATTAGTTTACAATAAAACGAGCGATATAGCCGATCCAATTTGGTAAGGCCGGATGAACTTCAATCGAGTTGGAACAGTCCATGATTGCTCGTTTCGAGACATTGTTGAAAGCTCCGGCACTGTCCATGAAAACACCTAGGGCATATTCCTGGTGTTCCAGAGCTTTCTCTATATTCCAATATGCAATGCAATATCAACTGACTTGCCTTTGCTGTAAGAATGTTGTGTTTAAGAGAATAATTCCTCATTCATATAATCGTTGCATCTGTCATTTGAAAAGTTTTTTATTGCCCATTCAATTTTGGTATTTATCACTAATCCTCGCTCGGTATTAGGAGTTACATAACTCTTCTGCGTCATCTCCAGATAGGAAGCGTGTTTTAAGTAGTGCCTCTTCACTCCAAGAAGACTCAACTTTTTACTCCACCACGATGGCTTTGCTTTCCCCTTGAGCTTTCGCAAAGGACAAGTTCTGTTGTACGCAATTGTCGGGGCCTTTGATAAATTGTTGCACTCCTCCAACTCCCGTTATATGTATGGTCTGAGAAGGATGGCCTGTCAAGGACCTTCCATTCATATCCTGGTCAGAGCTCAATGTGATATCAAGCACGAATCCACCTCTTGATATTCTAATAAACCGACTCAATCACGATCTTACATCTTGAAGCCTAGGATCGAGGTAAAAAGATAGGGTGTATCGGAAAGATGCATGGGCAGCTGCCAAGTACCAATCATTCGCTATGTAAATCTATAATTATTTACCAATCTCGGATCCAGGTTTGTCATACATTCAATACGGCGCGCGTTTGTGGGACTATAATTTGAGGGAAGGTACCTGGAAACCGCAATGAATCAAGGTCTGAGAAAAGTGAGAATAATAGGCATAGCAGGAACTGCAAGGTACCGATCTCTGCTATGCTACGTATGACAACCTTATTTGTTTACATATGTCAGGATGCGCTTTTATTGTCGCTTTCCAATATGAAGTGACTGCTGTCATAACAGCACGGAACTGCGAGGTCACACAGCTTATACTAAATTATGTAACGCGAAGTGTAAATCAATGGATGATGAAACACGGTCTCAAGCTAGCAACAGCGAGAGACCTTTTTTGCTCTCCAAGAGACGAATTATAATTATCCTAATTATCTACATAGTACTTCAGCAGTTTAAGGCACGAGGCAGACGGGCTAGTACCGCAGCGCACCAGATTCATATACCGAGTTCAACTTCTATTTGAACCAAATTTTCTGGACTCGGCTACTACTTCAAATATCTAAACAAAATGGACAAGGTGAAAGTTCCCAACTGCCTACTCAATGCACAACAATGATGAGAGTTCAAAAAGCTACAGGAAAATCATATACAGATAGCGTATTTCCTCAAAATGCTTACGGAGTTGTTTTCTTAAGCCCATGGGAGATGTGTTCTGTTCAATTAGATGTCTATTGGGATGCCCGGGCTTTTGGGTATTCAACAGAAACTGTTTGTTTAGCATTTCCTTTCCAACCCTAATCGGGAGTACTCTTGACTCATTCTGTAGGTGGTGTTCTGGAGACATATAAGAAGACAGCCCGTTGTGGTTCTGATAGCGGTGTTTTGGCATGCCTGTGTTTTCTTCCAGTGAGTAACCATATCGGGGATACGTAGTGTGCAATCGGCCGGCCAATTGCTTTGTAAGTGGTAATGAGCGTTTCTTTGTCTTTACCCCAAGTGCTGCCGGCGAAAGATTCGAGGATTTTATTACGCCTCTAGATTTTAGATACAATTGAGGTTGCATGCTTGCCAAAATGCAGATCCTGATCGAAGGTCACATCCAGTATTTTTTGGGTGTAGCACTGTAGATAGCGTAATGCCATCGACGTGGATGATCAAGGAGATACATAGCTGTTTCGATATTTAGAAGTTAAACAATAGCGGGGATAGGACACCACCCTGTGGTGCCCCTTGTTTAATTCTTCTGGGTTTAGATGTTGCGTTCCTGAATTGCACCGATGCTTGCCGACCAGACAAATAATTTGCGGTCCACCTTTGGAAACTTGGAGGAAGGGAGGCGGTGAAGTGCCATGGTTGACTGTATCAAAAGCTTTTGATAGGTCAAGCGCAACGAGTACTGTTTTGTGGTGAGGTTTTTGATTAAATCCGCAATTTACCTGCATGTTAATGGTAAACCGCATTTACGGAGCACAATTCTGTGCCTGAAGTGATACTAAATATGATTCTAAAAAAATATTATTGACCCAATATACCTCCAGGGACGCCTAACGGCATCTCTAAGTTATTTACATGAATTTTTACTGAAAGTATTTCATGGAAGGGCCGCCGTGGTGTGATGGTAGCGTGCTCCACCTACCACACCGAAGATGCTGGCACTCCCAGTGTATTTCTGCCATGAAAAGCTTCTCAGTGAAAACTCATCTACCTTGCAGATGCTTTTCGGAGTCGGCGTAAAACATGTAGGTCCATTCCCAGCAATTTGTAGAAAAAATTAGAAGAGAATATCGTCCTAACATCTCTTCGGAGGTTACAATGGCCCATTGGTGGCCTAAGTAGTGAGCTGTTACCATAGTGTTCAGCTCAGCCCTTGCAACCTAACCTACCGCGCCTTGCGCCGTCTTGTTCACAGCAGTCCAAAAATCTATTTGTCCGCACATTCGTGCAGCTAAATTCCTTATGGAAGGCTCCTCTCCAAAAACTCTGTGTACAGAGAGTCTTTCGCCGTAAAAGCGAGGGCAGTGAAACATTACATGTTCTGCGCTTTCCAATTCGGAGGGACAGTGTGGACAGAAAGGATCCTCCTCTATCACACGCTTAGTTAGATATTCCTTGAAGCCGCCGTGCCCGCTCAATATATGTGTGAGGTGGTAATTTAGATCACCGTGCTTTCACTCGTACCATTCCGCTGTATTCCGAACTAGCATGAAGGTCCAGCGGCCTTTTCTCGATTCTTCATACCGTTCTTGCCACCTAACTAATGTTCGTGACCTTGCGCTTTTCTTAGTATATTCAGATGGTCGGCTGATTCCAATGCGATTTCCTGGATAAAACATGGATGGCGTCGGCGGACACCAAATTACTAAACATACTGTAACGAATTTATTGAAATTCCGCCTATTTGCAACCTTCTGCTTACGTTCGTATCGCTAAACTGTTGAATAAAACAATCCAATACTCGGTATTACAAAATGGTCTTTATTAGATTACTTTGAAAGTACTTCGCAATTTAACTTCACTTCGCAACTGATAGCGTGCTTAAATCAAACTGATTGCAGATTACTCAGCCTTAAGCGCCAAATACACGACACGAACATTTCCGCGAACTTTCCCGTTATGTCATGTTTCTGCGATCTTTTCTGTCGTGTATGGTGGTGTTTGCCAGTTCGCGAAAATGTTCGCCAAAAATCAAAATATTTTAATTTTTGGCGAACATTTGCGCGAACTGTTCGTGCATGTATGGCGAAATAGCACATAATCGTAGTAATTTCTGAACGGAACAGATGTGCGCGGAAAAGTAGAATGGACAATAAAAAATTTCTGAGTGAATTTATTGAAGTGTATAAATCTTTGCCATCATTGCGGCAAGTAAAAAGCAAAGATTATTGTAATAGAATTAAAAAGAATAATGATTATGCGACATTAATCGAAAAATTAAAAGAAGTAGATCCTGATGCCACAAAGGATACAGTTATAAAAAAAATAAGTAGTTTGCGGGCGCAATACCGACGTGAATAAAAAAAAGAGAGATAGTTTGTAAAAGTTGGTCAAATGTTGCCTTGCTCATACGAACGTAATTTTTAAAATCATTTTGTGACGTGAATTCCAGTTCTTTAATAAGCTCACTTTGTCCAAGAACTACTCGTTTTTTAAACCATTCTTTGCACCAAATTCTTTTTTTGCGATCTTCTCTCTTTTTTTTACGCTTAATTGCCACAGCGAGCAATATTGCTGCAGCACAATTGTTGTCCGTATCCATCGCTGTCTGAAAGAGAACTAATCTTCGGCCAAAAGTTCGTATGGTGTATGGCCAAAGCTACGAACAACATTGCGGAATGTTCGTGTCGTGTATTTGGCGCTACTTTTATACTCTGTGCCCAAATGTCTAGACGTTTCTTCTGCTAGAATTGTCCACTTGGTTACCAGCTATACGCTACCAGCTATAAACTACAGATACACGTTTCTAGCCTCTCATATAGCCATATGCGCGTGTATATGTGAGTAATATTTCCACCGATGACTACATCTGTATGTGAATTATCACTTCGTTGCCTTGTATGTATGTGGGTAAATGATGATTAATGTGTTTATGTAGCTTGCTTAATGTTTCTGTTGTTGTGCTTTTATTTAATAACCTTAGAGATGGTAATATTCGTCACAATACATTGGATCCTTTCATAAAACACAACTGTTGAGTGATAAGTTGCTGAATTCTGTATTCACTGAAAGCGCCTATATATTCACTACACACAACCTAGAGATCCCATAGGTAACTGCGAAAAAATGCTGTTCAGACAACACTGGATTGAATGTCCCGGCAAAAACAGGCCAAATTGTGCTTTTCCTCGCAGCAATCAGAGTATCAGCCAAACTAATTAATCTAAGCAGAGAGAGTGTACGAACTCTCACTGGGTACTATACGGCATACTAGTTCTACGCATCACCTTAGCAAGTTAAATCTATCCGATACACGAATTTTCGCTTTTGTGAGCTGGAGAATGAAGAGCCGATTTAAATTTTCTACGTTGTTTTGTCAAGGCAGAGCCTCTCCCATCTAGATGGCGCGACTCTTAACAACTTTGTAGTATGGAGTTAAAAGCCTGAAGATGTACTTAAATATATTAAAAGACTTCATTTGCAGTGATAGGCTGAAAGGTCAAGCAAAACAGATATAAATAAATGTCACAGTGCATCGAGGCCTAATAATAATATAAATAAAATTTGTTCTTAATATGGTAATAGTCTAGTTGAGGGGTCGACTGCTAATACGCTACCAAAAATATCGAGAGAGGTGCCAATCGACGCGTCTTAACATCAGTTTAAATAATCTAAAAATTTTAACTCGTTCAAAAGATATTAACGAAAAACCCAAAAATGACCCGCGGGTGCCTCCGAAACCGGGGGCGGTATCCATAGTATTTTTCTGCAGAACACCTTTCTGCGTTGGCGGCCTTCGGCAACCTCTCAACAAATATACTAGGGCCGTTCCATTGGTTTATCGAGCTCCGGCTCTGGCTCAAATATCATTGGAACGATCTGGATCAACTTTATGAGAACTGGCAGCGTTAATATAAAACATCTGTTTTGTTGAAAATAAGAAGAAACGTACACAAAATTTTAAGATACTGATAGAATTATTAACATTTAAATAGTTTCGCACGTAAGCATTATTTTCCTTACATCATCTTCAAGTTGTTTACTCTTTCAGTGTTTTTGCTTTTAAATATGGCGAATTCTTTTATGTATACACAAATGTACACATATTTAGTTCAGTGCTACAATGGCTCAACTATATGGTTGGCTCATCTCACCAGCTGATTTTATTTTTTTCATTTCACTGCAGTAGGGATTGTCAGAAGGAGATGGCAAACTTAAAATGAAACCAACGAATTTACAACATTTTCTTACTACATACAAATGCTGCTAAGTTTTTATGTTTTCATTCCATTCCATTCGTCTAACAGCAACACTCTGATTTTGGCAATGTGAACAAATGTATGTTGTTGCTGTAGAGATGAACCAACCATATAGTTGAGCCATGATTGCTACCAACTCAAAAGTGGTTAGCTGTCAAAAAATCTACTACAGAAAACGAAACGAACAGAACTGTTATACGGATCAGAAATTGAACCAGATAAATATCAGGATCACAACGTTGTTGTTGCATTTGCATGTTAAATTTCTATCCGTATCTCGCTCAAGTCTCCATGGAACGTAACTAATGTGTCAACAAAAATCTCTATCCGTATCTGGTTCACATGTCATTGGTACCCGCGGATTGTGTTCGCCGCACAATGTAAACGCAGCGCAATTATTCATCGCCGCACATCGTTACACAGGGCTATGCATGTCGGAACGTGACGTTACTGTATTGTATAGTGAAAAATATAATTACTTGCAATTTTTTCTGCATAAAGTTGTGTTTAACCAATTTCAACTTCGCGTTACATTGCTGATTGTTATCCAACTGATAAGATTTTAAATAGAAATTAAGTTTGTAAACAAATATGGATGATGAACAATTGATAAAAATGGTGGAGCGCAATGAACTTCTTTATAACAAAAATAACAGGGATTATAAATGTGTCGAAAAAAGGAGGCTGCTTGGAAAAGGATAGCTAAAGAACTCGGAGTAAGCGGTAAGTTAAATTACTGAGCAGCTGGACATATTTGGCAGCTGCATGTTCTCAAATACAACATGGATTTATATTCATGGCTTCAAACACCTGCTAATCTTTTGTAGATGAGGATTGTATACGACGTTGGTCGGTTTTACGAGATCGATATTCAAAAGAAAGCCGTAGAATGGCTGCACTTGCTAGTAATGGAATGACAACAACAAGATTTTGGCCACTATTCAATGAGTTGGATTTTTTAAAGTCGCACATTGTCCACCGAAGGTATGTTTGTACGCATTTTGGTGTCAACAGACGCGTATTGGCTTCGACAACAATAATCTGTCCGGAGATATTTGCAGTTGAAGTTGGGGTAACGTTTTACAAGACGGTGCACCACCTAATTTTTATCGGAAATTATCAAAGGGGGTATCAAAAGACGCGTCTTGACCTCCCGTTTTTAGAATCCAGAAGCGAAAATTTTTATTTCTGTCAAAAGATATAAGCAAAAACTCGTTTCTAATTTTCATGTGGTTGCTGTTGTTTGTCAGATTTGTTGTACACACACACACACTAATGCAGAAAGGTGTTCTGCGCGCATTTAGTTTTGATCCCCAAACCGGTGTCGGACCCACCCACGTTAATTTTTATAAGCGCGGCCGAAGGCCGCCAACGCAGAGAGGTGTTCTATGCAAAAATACTATGGATCGGTCCCCATATTTCGGACCCTTTCGGGGTCATTTTATGGTTTTTTGTGAATAACTTTCGACAGAAATAAATTTAAATTAAATAATTTTAGATTTCCGCTTTCGGATTCTTAAAACGGAGGTCGAGACGCGTCTTTTGATACCACCTTTGGTGCACCGCCTTGTAAAACGTTACCGAAGTTGGCTATTTGCATGTGGTTGTTGTAATGTTGTGTACTGAAAAAATTGATTGTGCGTACAAAGGGATTTTGCACGGTTCTAATTTTGATCCCACCCCATTGGTGGACCGGCCAGGATAGTCTTTTAAAAGCGCGGCCGAAGGCCGCCTACGCAAAGGGGTGTTCTGCACAAAATATTATGAATCCCACCGTCAGTTTCGGAGGGACCCAGGGTAATTTTTCGGTAAAATCTTTTGAACGAGCTAAAATTTTTATTTTCCGCCTTCGGATTATTAATACTTGTCAAGATACGTCGTTTCATACCTCACCCGCGCGTTTTAGCAGTCGGCCCCTGTTCTACTCTATTTCCGGCATTTTAAAGGGTTGGGTAAGTGTTGGTGCTGTAATGACAAAAACGCTGCAAACATTTTGCGAAGCGCAGCAACAGTAGTAATTGAATTTAGTAAAAGTTTATAGCAGCGGCCACCGGTGAATACACGTATAAAAATATTGGGAGAGGTGTCAAAAGACGCGTTTTCAAAATATATTCACAAAAAACGAAAAACGCCTCCGAAACTGGGGATAGCATTTTTTGCGCAGAACATCTTCCCGCATTGGCGGCCTTCGGCTTCTAAAACATTAAATCCGTCCAAAAACCCTTTAGTACAAATTTTTTTCCTGTGTAGAAAAAATGCGTCCAACCACATGGAAATTACCAGCCTCAACTGCAAATATCTCCGGACAGAGTTAAAATTTTTCGGAGTACCGAGTGAATTTTTTAGGCTAGATCGAACACATTGGCCAGTAAGGCCCTCACATAGGCTGAATGTGTTTATACCAAAAGTATATTCGACGGCCAAACTGAGACGTCGGACCTCTATGCCAGGAATTGCCCAGTAAATCCTGTACTCAAGAACAATACCCAAAACTAGCATAAGAGGTACCCACTCGCGAAAAACGCGAGTCACTCTAGCTCAACTTTGATCTGGATACTGTAACAGGTTAAAGACTTACCTATCCAGAATCAACTCCGACATACAAAACCCATCCCTTTAACTGTATTGTGGAACCAACTAACACACCTCTCATTATGGTCCACCCCTGTTAAAACAGCAAGTTTCCTTGGACTCCCGTTAGAGGACATTGAGACCATTTGTCCTCGGTCGCACCTATTGGATGGGGCGAAGCACTGCTACAATAACAGAGAATTCAGAGCGTTCCGAGAATTTAGAGCCGTAATAAAATCCTCAAAATCCTAAAATCCTCAAATCCCTTGCTGCAGTACCTGGGGAAAAGATAAAGAAACGCTCATGACCACATACAAAGCAATTAGCCAGCCGATTACGTGCTACGCGTCACCCATATGGTCGCCAAGCCTAAAAACTACCCACTGGAAGAAACTACAGGCCTGCCAAAATACTGCTCTCAGAATCGCCACGGGCTGTCTTCTTATGTCCCCAGAACACCATCTGCATAATGAGGCGAGAATACTCCCCATCAGGGAGAGAAATGAGATGCTGACCAAACAGTTTCTGTTGAATACCCAGAAACCTGGGCATCCCAACAGACATCTGATTGACGAACCAGCACCACCTAGGGGCCTAAGGAGTCATATCCGTAAGCATTTTGAGGAAATACGGCACCTGAGAACCCAGCCGTATGAAGCGAAAAAACACAAGCAGGTCCTTGGTGAACTCCATAGACAGGCGTCGGACCTTTATGTCGGGAATTGCCCGGTGAATCCAGTACTTGAAGAAAAATATCCAGAACTCGCGGAAGAGGAACGCATACTCCCCAGGGAAACGCGTGTCACTCTTGCTCAACTTCGTTCTGGATACTGTAACAGGTTAAACTCTTACCTATCCAGAATCAACCCCGACATACAAAATGTATGCCCCGCTTGCAATGTGTCCCCACATGACACCAACCATCTCTTTAATTGTAATGTGGAACCAACGCCTCTAACACCCCTTTCCTTATGGTCCACCCCTGTTGAAACGGCAAGTTTCCTTGGACTCCCGTTAGAGGATATTGATGACAATTTTTGATCGGTCGCGGCTGGGGCGAGCATTGCTACAACAATAACAACCAAACTGAAAACATCTATCATCAACAACTATTTATAACCCAGAAAATTATCTGTGGTCATGCCAAATTTCCCGAAATAGCCGGCCTGGTATCTTGAGATGCTAGGAAACAACTCGGTAGATATTGAAATCTTATTCTAATTCTTCTTTGCTGGATTTATTTTTTGTGAATGATCCCCTGAAATTGCTCCACTACGATCAATTGTCGGCATCTTGCTTTTCAAAACACGATCTAATATTTCTTAGTTACAACTTCCAAACGTCACACATACAATGTTCCTTTACATATCGTGATTTTAGAAGCATAGATTACAGTTCCCTTAATGCAGCGGTGGAGTCGGTTGAGTGGAGCTTGATTCGTACACTGACATCGGTCGATGATCAGGCATCATTCCTACAGAACCAT
>JARSSU010011703.1:0-18196 GCA_029619165.1 Eurosta solidaginis
CCTCCCCTCCTCACTCTTTCCTCCCCCGAACCGCTCCCCCCCTCTTCCCCTCCCTCAGGCACACGATTCTCGCGTTCGCCCTCCGCATTCCTCTAGAGTCACCCCTGGCTCCACCCTAATGGCGATATCTCCGAAAAGGCGTCCACCTATAGAACTAAGGATCTACTCCCTCTTAAAATGCTCAGTACCACCTTTCGTTTGATACCCATATCGTACAAACATTCTAGAGTCACCCCTGGCCCACCCTAATGGCGATATCTCGAAAAGGCGTCCACCTATAGACCTAATGCCCACTCCCTCTTAAAATGCTCAGTAACACCTTTCGTTTGATACCCATATCGTACAAACATTCTAGAGTCACACCTGGCCCACCCTAATGGCGATATCTCGAAAAGGCGTCCACCTATAGAACTAAGGATTACTCCCTTTTAAAATACTCATTACCACCTTTCATTTGATACCCATATCGTACAAACACATTCTAGAGTCACCCTGGCCCACCCTAATGGCGATATCTCGAAAAGGCGTCCACCTATAGACCTAATGCCCACTCCCTCTTAAAATGCTCAGTAACACCTTTCGTTTGATACCCATACCGTACAAACATTCTAGAGTCACCCTTGGTCCAGCTTTATGGCGATATCTCGAAAAGGCGTCCACCTATAGAACTAAGGATTACTCCCTTTTAAAATACTCATTACCACCTTTCATTTGATACCCATATCGTACAAACACATTCTAGAGTCACCCTGGCCCACCCTAATGGCGATATCTCGAAAAGGCGTCCACCTATAGACCTAATGCCCACTCCCTCTTAAAATGCTCAGTAACACCTTTCGTTTGATACCCATATCGTACAAACATTCTAGAGTCACCCTTGGTCCACCTTTATGGCGATATCTCGAAAAGGCGTCCACCTATAGAACTAAGGATTACTCCCTTTTAAAATACTCCTTACCACCTTTCATTTGATACCCATATCGTACAAACACATTCTAGAGTCACCCCTGGCCCACCCTAATGGCGATATCTCGAAAAGGCGTCCACCTATAGACCTAATGCCCACTCCCTCTTAAAATGCTCAGTAACACCTTTCGTTTGATACCCATATCGTACAAACATTCTAGAGTCACCCCTGGCCCACCCTAATGGCGATATCTCGAAAGGGCGTCCACCTATAGACCTAATGCCCACTCCCTCTTAAAATGCTCAGTAACACCTTTCGTTTGATGCACATATCGTACAAACACATTCTAGAGTCACCCCTGGCCCACCCTAATGACGATATCTCGAAAAGGCGTCCACCTATAGACCTCATGCCCACTCCCTCTTAAAATGCTCAGTAACACCTTTCGTTTGATACCCATACCGTACAAACATTCTAGAGTCACCCCTGGCCCACCCTAATGGCGATATCTCGAAAAGGCGTCCACCTATAGACCTAATGCCCACTCCCTCTTAAAATGCTCAGTAACACCTTTCATTTGATTCCCATATCGTACAAACACATTCTAGAGACACCCTGGTCCACCTTTATGGCGATATCTCGAAACGGCGTCCACCTATGGAACTAAGGATCACTCCTTTTCAAAATACTCATTAACAGCTTTCATTTGATACCCATATCGTACAAACACATTATAGAATCACCCCTGGTCCACCTTAATGGGGACATCTCGAAAAGGCGTCCACCGATAGACCTAAGGCCCACTCCCTCTTAAAATGCTCAGTAACACCTTTCATTTGATACCCATATCGTACAAACAAATTCTAGAGTCAGCCCTGGTCTACCTTTATGGCGATATCCCTAAATGGCGTTCATCCATAGAACTATGGCCTACTCTCTCTTAAAATACTCTTTAATACCTTTCATTTGATACACATGTTATACAACCACATTCCAGGGTTACCCCAGATTGATTTTCCTTATTTTGTCTCCATAGCTCTCAACTGAGTATGTTATGTTCGGTTACACCCGAACTTAGCCTTCCTTACTTGTTTATACTCAGTTGAGCAGAGCTCACAGAGTATATTAAGTTTGATTGGATAACGGTTGGTTGTACATATAAAGGAATCGAGATAGATATAGACTTCCATATATCAAAATAATCAGGATCGAAAAAAAATTTGATTGAGCCATGTCCGTCGTCCGTCCGTCCGTCCGTTAACACGATAACTTGAGTAATTTTGAGGTATCTTGATGAAATTTGGTATGTAGGTTCCTGAGCACTCATCTCAGATCGCTATTTAAAATGAACGATATCGGACTATAACCACGCCCACTTTTTCGATATCGAAAATTTCGAAAAACCGAAAAAAGTGCGATAATTCATTACCAAAGACAGATAAAGCGACGAAACTTGGTAGATGAGTTGAACTTATGACGCAGAATAGAAAATTAGTAAAATTTTGGACAATGGGCGTGGCACCGCCCACTTTTAAAAGAAGGTAATTTAAAAGTTTTGCAAGCTGTAATTTGGCAGTCGTTGAAGATATCATGATGAAAATTTGGCAGGAACGTTACTCCTATTACTATATGTACGCTTAATAAAAATTAGCAAAATCGGAGAAGGACCACGCCCACTTAAAAAAAAATTTTTTTAAAGTAAAATTTTAACAAAAAATTTAATATCTTTACAGTATATAAGTAAATTATGTCAACATTCAACTCCAGTAATGATATGGTGCAACAAAATACAAAAATAAAAGAAAATTTCAAAATGGGCGTGGCTCCGCCCTTTTTCATTTAATTTGTCTAGGATACTTTTAACGCCATAAGTCGAACAAAAATTAACCAATCCTTTTGAAATTTGGTAGGGGCATAGATTTTATGACGTTAACTGTTTTCTGTGAAAATGGGCGAAATCGGTTGATGCCACGCCCAGTTTTTATACACAGTCGTCCGTCTGTCCTTCCGCATGGCCGTTAACACGATAACTTGAGCAAAAATCGACATATCTTTACTGAACTTAGTTCACGTGCTTATTGAACTCACTTTATCTTGGTATGAAAAATGAACGAAATCCGACTATGACCACGCCCACTTTTTCGATATCGAAAATTACGAAAAATGAAAAAAATGCCATAATTCTATACCAAATACGAAAAAGGGATGAAACATGTAGGTAATTGGATTGTTTTATTGACGCGAAATATAACTTTAGAAAAAACTTTATAAAATGGTTGTGACACCTACCATATTAAGTAGAAGAAAATGAAAAAGTTCTGCAGGGCGAAATAAAAAACCCTTAAAATCTTGGCAGGTATTACATATATAAATAAATTAGCGGTATCCAACAGATGATGTTCTGGGTCACCCTGGTCCACATTTTGGTCGATATCTGGAAAACGCCTTCACATATACAACTACCACCACTCCCTTTTAAAACTCTCATTAATACCTTTAATTTGATACCCATATCGTACAAACTCATTCTAGAGTCACTTCTATGGCCACCCTTTTATACTATACATTTCGATACCATGTACAAACTTTCTAGTCACCCTGGTCCACCTTATGCGATATCTCGAAAAGGCGCCACCTATAGAACAGGCCCACTCCTTTTAAAATACTCATTAACACCTTCATTTGATACCCATATCGTACAAACAAAGTCTAGAGTCACCCTGGTCCACCTTTATGGCGATATCTCGAAAAGGCGTCCACCTATAGAACTAGGCCCACTCCCTTTTAAAATACTCATTAACACCTTTCATTTGATACCCATATCGTACAAACAAATTCTAGAGTCACCCTGGTCCACCTTTATGGCGATATCTCGAAACGGCGTCCACCTATAGAACTAAGGCCCTACTCCCTTTTAAAATACTCATTAACACCTTTCTTTGATACCATATTGTACAAACAAATTCTAGAGTCACCCCTGGTCCACTTTATGGCGATATCTCGAAACGGCGTCCACCTATGGAACTAAGGATCACTCCCTTTTAAAATACTCATTAACACCTTTCTTTTGATACCCATATGTACAAACATTTATAGAGTCACCCTGGTCCACCTTTATGGCGATATCTCGAAAAGGCGACCACCTATACAACACCACCACTCCCTTTAAAACCCTCATTAATACCTTTAATTTGATACCCATATCGTACAAACAATTCTAGGGTCACCCCTGGTCCACCTTTATGGCGATATCTCGAAACGGCCGTCCACCTATGGAACTAAGGCTCACTCCCTTTTAAAATACTCATTAACACCTTTCGTTTGATACCATATTGTACAAACAATTCTAGAGTCACCCCTGGTCCACCTTTATGGCGATATCTCGAAACGGCGTCCACCTATGGAACTAAGGATCACATCCCTTTTAAAATACTCATTAACACCTTTCATTTGATACCCATATCGTACAAACAAAATTCTAGAGTCACCCCTGTCCACTTTAGGGCGATATCTCGAAAAGGCGTCCACCTATAGAACTAAGGATCACTCCTTTTAAAATACTCATTAACTACCTTTCATTTGATACCCATATCGTACAAACAAATTCTAGAGGTCACCCTGGTCCACCTTTATGGCGATATCTCGAAACGGCGTCCACCTATGGAACTAAGGACTACTCCCTTTAAAATACTCGTTAACACCTTTCTCTTGATACCCATATCGTACAAACGCATTCTAGGGTCACCCCCTCGCACTTTCTGGCGATATCTCGAGACGGCATGACTCCTATGACAGCTAAACGACCACTCCCATTTTAAAATCTCATTAACACTTTCTTTGATACCCTATCGTACAAACGCAGGGTCTAGAGTCCCCCTGGTCCACCTTTATGCGATATCTCGAAAACGGCGACCACCTATACAACGACCAGCCCCTCCTTTAAAACTCTCATTACACCTTCGTTTTGATACCCATATCGTACAAACGCAGTCTAGGGTCTCCCCTGTCCACCTTCTAGTATGGCGATATCTCGAAAGGCGGCGTCACCTGTGGAACTAAGGCATCACTCCCTTCTTAGAAATACTCATAAACACCTTTTCGTTTGATGACCCATATTGTACACAACGAATTCTAGGGTCAGCCCCTGGTCCACTTTATGTGCGGTATCTATCTCGAAACGGCGTCCCTACGGAACTAAGGATTACTCCTGAAAATACTCATTAACACCTTTCTTTTGATACCCATATTGTACAAACAATTCTAGGGTCACCCTGTCCACCTTTATGGCGATATCTCCGAAACGGCGTCCACCTATGGAACTAAGGATCACTCCCTTTTAAAATACTCATTAACACCTTTCTTTTGATACCCATATTGTACAAACAAATTCTAGGTCACACCCTGGTCCACCTTTATGGCGATATCTCCGAAAGGCGACCACCTATACACAACCACCACTCCCTTTTAAAACCTCATTAATACCTTTATTGATACCCATATCGTACAAACAAATTCTAGAGTCACACCTGGTCCACCTTTATGGCGATATCTCGAAACGGCGTCCACCTATGGAACAAGCTCACTCCCTTTTAAATACTCATTAACACCTTTCGTTGATGCACATATTGTACAAACGCATCTAGGGTCACACCTGGTCCACCTTTATGGCGCGATATCTCGAAACGGCGTCCACTATGAACTAAGGACCATCACCCTTTTAAAATCTCATTAAACACCTTTCATTTGATACCCATATGTACAACAAATTCTAGGGTCACCCCTGGTCACACTTTTATGGCGATATCTCGAAACGGCGTCCACCTCATGGAACTAAGGATACTCCCTTTTAAAATACTCATTAACACCTTTCTTTTGATACCATATTGTACAAACAAATTCTAGGCGTCACCCCTGGTCCACCTTTATGGCGATATCTCGAAACGGCGTCCACCTATGGAACTAAGGATTACTCCTTTTAAATACTCATTAACACCTTTCATTTGATACCCATATCGTAAAACGCATTCTAGAGTCAACCCTGATCACCTTTATGGCTATATCCCTAAATGGCGTCCCCACTATAGAACTAGGGCCCACTCCCTCATAAAATACTCTTTAATGCCTTTCATTTGATACACATGTCATACAAAACACATTCCAGGTTTCCCTCGTTCATTTCCTACATGGTTATTTTCCCTTATGTTGTCACCATAGCATCTCAAAGCTGAGTATGTAATGTCGGTTACACCGAACTTAACCTTCCTTACTGTGTTTGATAGCACCATTCCATAATGGAGGTGAATGTTGACTAATTAACTTTTATACTGTAAAAGATATTAAATTTTTGTTAAAATTCGACTTTAAAAAATGTTTTTGTTGGGCGTGTCGCCACCGATTCGCTAATTTTTAGTTAGCGCACATATAGTAATAGCTGGTAACGTGCCTACCAAATTTTATCATGATATCTTCAACGGGAGACTGCCAAAATACACCTTGCAAAATTTTAAATTACTTCTTTTAAAGGGGCGGATGCCACGCCCATTGCTCCACAATTTGTATATTTTTCTATTTGCGTCATAATGGTCAACGCACTACCAGGGTCATCGCTTTATCCTCTTTTTCCTTCCCGTGGTAATGCATTATCGCACTGTGTGTGTTTTCGAAATTTTCGATATCGAAAAAGTGGGCGTGGGTGTGTGTTTAAATAGCGAGCTGAGATGAGCGCCCAGAAACCTACAGACCAAATTCATATTAAGATACTGCCAAGTTACTATCAAGTTATCGTGTTTAAAGACGGACGGACAGACGACGGACGGGCATGGCGAAATATGATTTCTTTTTCACCCGATCATTTGATATATAGCAAGTCTATATCTATCTCGATTAGTTTATGCCTTACGGTTACCGTTATGCGAACACAGTTAATATACTCTGTGAGCTCTCGCTCAACTCGCAGTATTTAAAAGTGCATATTCTTGTTTCTGAGAACATGGGCGATGATATCATTACATACTTACATGACTGCCATAAGCTGTACACAGCTATTTACATAGATGCTACTTATTACGTTAACCCTTCATCATCTGTACATCATAAACGCTTCAACTGTCTCGAAAGCATTTAAAATTCTGAGACTTTATTGTACTACTGTGCACAATCCTTGCAAATTTGGTCTTCTACAACACACACAGAACATCAAAAATAAATTTGACTTCCGAATCACGTCACGACTGCGGACAGCCAAAAATCATTATAGCATAAAAATATGATAAACAAACAGACGATGAAATATTCCGGAATCAGCGCTTATGCGCTCAGATAGCATCAACACGAAGTCAAACACTTTTTAGCAGCGAAATTGGTGAAATTGCACCCGGCAGGATGTGTGATGTGCGCTTGCCTCTTGTCTTCATAGCTAATGAAAAGACATCTTATAGCGTATCATTAACCGCCATATATGTGCGATTGTAAATGTATGCCCTTTTTACGACATACTGTGAAAAATATATAAGTATTTACTTTTTTTATTTTAAGAGTGTGGTCTTCTACTTCCACACTCAGCGCGACTGCTTGGTGAGCTGTGAAGAGAGATGGTTTTTGTTAGTTTGTTTTCCAGTTTTACACGCCTTTTAGACTCATTTTGACTGCACTGTTTTTAGACTTTTCTTATGCCATTTACTCATAATTATTACGCTTGCGTGTTTATTACATGTATATTGTTTTTTTCATCATCGTACGCTCAGTTTCTTCTAAATATATATTTGCTGGACTCGGCGCCGTTGCCTCTTGAATTTTTCATTCAGGCGGCGTGTATAAGCCAAAAGCAAATTACGCCAGATGTTAATATAATTTAAAAATCATAAAAAATGCCATTATATGAACACGAAGGAAAGTTTGGCTCACATGTATTACTCGGTGCATATTTGATTTTCTTCATGTTCATATGAAGATGGGCGATAGTCCTAATAGTATAATCCGAATAGGTTAGGTTGAGAGAGTGCGCTTGGGAGCTTCCCTACTTCTAATAAGAGAGTATTTCCCATTTTGAATGCTTACGGTGATTGTCGATGGGCGCAAATTATCTAACATATTATCTGTGATTACAAACGTTAATAACCTAAGTCGACTTAAGTATATTCAAAATGCAAAACTTTTACTGCCGAATTTCCTAACAAGGATCCATGATCATTTAGTGAACAACATATTTAAATAGCTCATAGAAAAAGTAATATGAAATCCAAAAAATTTTAGAAAAATTGGGGTTTTATTATTAAAAACGGGCTCTGCACATTTCCTAGTCGACTTAGGCTGTTTTCTCTCGTGACCAAAAATATATCTCTTAGTTGGTATAAAAACAATAAATTTCTTTCAAATATGATATGCTACTTTAAACCTTCTAGGTCTGTTTATTTAGCCGCCTCCTACGACAGGCATGCTAATCACGGTAATATTCTCAGCCCATAGCCCGCAGTTTCGGATATAGGCCTAAAAAGTGAAGTATGAACTCGTCTTCCCACTCATCCTGACAGCTTCTGCAGAGGCAGCTTCTTAGTATAGGTCATCGTCGAAGCATTCAGTATAACGGTGAACTATGCTGACGCACGTGAAAACTCTTTATGCAAATGGTTTAGCTTGAAAACAGGGAGCTTAGCCACCTCGTTTATATTAATTATAGTTCGCCCAGTGGATGAAATTTAATCACTACGAATGGCATTATACCTGTAAATGATGCTTTCCGTTATGCATATTAAGCTGCATCCCTTCAGCGGAAGTCAGTGTTGTTTGCTATGTGCAGTTCAGTAATTCTCTCCAGTGTTTTTAAAGTAAAGGAAGGAGGGTTACTTGATCGCAATCATTCGGAAGTTACCGTTAGTTGTAGCACTTTGAAGGAAGCTAGGTAGATGAAGTATCAATCGTGAGCGGCTTGCAACAAGACTGGCATAACATTCAGTCCAAACGAGTTAAAAGGTTCAACTGGATGCATTGTCCATAGTGTATTATACTGGTCTGCGATATTTGTGATGTCGATTTTAGGAGAACAATGTTATCTTTATTATGTTTTTCGAAGTCTTAAAGTATCATTTGTTTCCAAAGGCTTTCACAGTATTGCTTCTAAGATTTTTTCCTTTAGCACAAGGAATTCTTTATTTGTCAAATCTATAACTTTGGATATCGCCGCCCTTTTAGAGTTGGTTGTGCTTACCTTTGTTGAAGAGTTTCCGCGCGCGTGACAAAATTCCCCCAACTCCGCGTACCACCACACTACCTGGGGTCTAGTTTCACTAACCCTCCTCCTGCTGCTGTCACTCTCACTTCCACCCTCACTCCTATTCTCACTCCCACTCCACGCCCACTCCTACTCCTACCAGTTTCATTTATCTATCACTGACCTCGTTTCGCGCGATTTATGTCAATTTATCTCAATAAAAATATAGCTTACAACTTCTCAAAGCATTTTAAAAATGTTTAGTGCTTAGTTTAGTTGCATGGCCTTCGCATATCCGTTAGACCACATCTTTAGTGCATACGCATATTGATAGTTCACACCCATATGTGCCGCATGTTGCGTGCTCCTTTGGTTTTGTTTGTGATTCTTTAATGCTTCTTTCTATATACGTTTATTTTTTGTTCCACATTTCATGGTATTTATTTTTATTTTACTCCCTTCATTTCATTTTCCATTACGCAATTTTTATTTACTGCACTTGTTTAAATATTTATTTGTGGGATATAGACTAAAAGAACTTTTATGGTCTGGTTATGCAACTCGAAACTAATTCATTACTTCATTACAAATTTAAAACTAAAAAAGTTTATTTACAAACAGGTTTACCTTATTCTCGATGTGGACGGTAAGCACAACATCCACCAAAGACCTGTGCTAATTAATAAATAAATATATATTGTATAGAATTTAGGGAAAATTTCGCTTATTCCAACCATTCTGCTAACGTTCGAATCGCTAAAATATTGAATAAATAACTCCAATATTCAATAATGCAAAATGGTCTTTATTAGACTACTCTGAAAGTACTTCACAATAACACTTATACTTCACAACCAATAAAAATAAATAAATGTAAGGCGCAATAACCTCCGAAGAGATTTTAGGCCGAGTTTCTCTTCTCGTTTGCTTCGTGCTCCTTTTTTTAATTTTCCTACAAATTGGCTTGCCGGGATCTACTTGTTTTATGCCTACACCGAGCGGCGTCTGCGGGGCAGATGAGTTTTCACTGACAGCTTTTCATGGCAGAAATACACCCGGAGTGCTTGCCAAATACTGCAGAGGGGCGACCCCGCTTAGAAAATTTTTTTCTAATTGAAAAACCTTATTTCTAAAATTTTGATGTTGCTTTGCCCGGGGTGTCAACCCAGGGCAGTCGGTGCGGTAAGCGGAGCACGCTACCATCACACCACGGAGGCCGCTCAATAGCGTGATTAAATCAAACTGATTACTGACTACTCAGCTTTCCCTGCTTTTATACTCTCTGTTGTCTCGTCCACACATTTCTCCTAAGGTCTAGTAATTTCGCGAAATTCATGTTTGGTTACCAGCCATATATGTACATGTATTTGTAGTTTATAGCCTCTCGCATAGGCACATGCGTGTGTATATGTGAGTACTTCTTCGGCTGATGGTGAGTATCTCATTGTTGCCTTGTATATATGTGGGTAAATGATGATTAATATGTTTATGTAGGTTGCTTTAATGTTGTTGTGCCTTTATTTAATAACCTTGGGGATGTGAGATCAATTAGTGATGCTAATATTCATCACAATATAATAGATTTCCTATTACGCCTCGAGTTAGTTCACTAGTTTTACAAAAATGATAAAATACACTCAATGTCAAAAGAAAATACACATACGTCGACGGTTAATATATTTTTTCTATTTAAAAATTTTCTGGGTGACAAAATGGACATTTTTTTTAAACGATAAACCAAAATTAAACTCTTACATAAATGATGTGAACGAAATATCGGACTTACTTAAAATTTTTCGTCTCAAAAGAAATTGCACAAAACAAGAGGTTGTCAATTTTCAGTACTTTGTGTGCTTTCCGTTTGCATTTATTACGATTTGTTAACGCCGTGTGCATGTAACTAACAAGTACTGTTGTCACCCCCGATACAATTTTCTGCTACCATTTCATTGCATTTAGCATATCTTATTACAAATAGTCCTTTTTCGGCTTTTTCTGTCTAGGTTGAGGTGCAGTGGCTGCAGTGGATGATCTAACTGCTTAGGGCGCGACAGAGCATCCATTATTTGACAACTTTCCACGGTGTTCGGAATCATTGTCCGGTAAAACACCCATTATTGGTCCAACTCAATTTTAGGGCACTCATTTATTCTTTAACATATTCAGATAGTCTAATTTATTCTTGGAATTTTCTTTGAAGACCAAATTTCCAATATCGCTTAACGCCAAACAGCCCCACACCATCGCATTGTGTGTCGAAAAGTGTCTTTTTTTTGTTCTCTATATTTTCTTTGTTTTTTCTTCCCTGAAACCTCAAATTTGCTTTGGTTGCTAAAAGTACATACCGAAAGAAGTTGTGTTTGTACTACTTTTCATAAAAGTTTAAACGTTTTATTTGGTTAGGTTTGTATATTAGAAGTTTTTCAATGAAACTTGCGCCTATATACCGTTTGCATATACTGCCCGGCGAACCTTCTAGTTCATACCGCCCCCGAATTAGGGGTTGTTTTAATGGGGTACTTTGGGTCTCCAGAGCCTTGCCTGATAAATATGTGAATGACACACTCATATTTGTAACAGGATTCACCTCGCGTTGAGGTTGACATTTGGGTAGCGAAAGCTTTGAATTACGCTTAACAACCCATTGAATCCCGTCAATAATGCATTTTACAGTGGTGTCATCTATCATAGTAATATAATTATAATATGGATAAATACCTAAAATTCGGTTCTAATGATGTTTTATCACAAGCTCGCGCATGTCGATAGACGTTTTTTTTTCAATTGCGAAGAATGTCCTTCTGCCAATATAACTCAAGATCGCGACTACCCAAATTTTCAAAATAATTTAAGTCGCCTGCCATCCAAAGCCGGCGTGTGTGTCACGGATCTAAAGACTTCATTCGATGCAAGCACATGAGCTCCAACTCGATCATTTTCCTTTGACATTAAACATTTGATGTATTTCCGGTTTTTCGTCCATTGAACAGATCTACATATACTTTTCAAAAAGTAAGTAAGCAGAGCTAATACTGTTGCATTAGAAATGTGTACACTTTCTTTTGACAATGACTGTACGTTTCATTTGTACCGAAAATTTCAAGTTAAAACAAAGTTTTCAAATTTAACATGTGTATCTAGGAAATACCTTTGTTTATCCGCTTTTATTAGATTATCCTGAAATGCGACACAATTTTTGTGAAGATTCTTTAATATATGTTTAGTTACCTGAAAAGAAAAGAAGGATTTTCGTGATATAAAAAATTTATTTCGACATTTTTGTATCATCAATAGTTGAAATATATGTAAGCAACTGTACAAGTCCCAGCCTTCCCTCAGCACATGCAAAAATTCGGCGCACGAGCAAGATAAAAAACATTTGTATCTGAAAACAAACCAATATCGTAAACGGTTTATTCATGTAGAAATTATGAAAAAATATTTGTTTATTCATTTGTTTCTATTTATTATCTTTATATCACCAAATATGAACAAATAATTTTCAAAGGTGCAGTTAAATGCGAACCAATATTTGAGTTTTTAAATATATTGTACATATGTACATACATACATACATACATACATGTACGGTTAGAAGCTCCGCTGTGTATATATATCAGGATGGATCAATAAAAAAATCAAACATAGAAAAATACGCAAAGACATAAAATGACAGCAAAGGTGGAAATTAAAAAATAAAATCAAAGAAATTACACTGTGCAACAGCAACATTGGACGCGAATTAATTCCAGTTCAGTATAAAGGACACGGATCCATTTATTAAAACTTCAAAGTAGTTTCGCATCCTTTGGTCAAATTTATTGCTACGATCATTTTAAATTTTCACTATATTGTCTAAATGATTTTAGAATAAGTGAAAGAAATATATGTCGAATCGAATTATGCAGCTGAAGTATATAGGCAAATTTTAAAAGGAATAGTTCTGTTGAAAAAAATATTCTAGGTTGAAATACTCTAGAAGGATATTTGCCCGAATATTTCACTGGGAGTGCCTTTGTACAAGGAACATAATGGGGGCGATTCAGGGGGGTGGTTGATAAGCGAAATTCATAGTACCCGCAGTTGTGGAACTAGGGGTGTGGCTGGATGACATGACCTAGAAGGTTCAATGTGGTCACATTAAATCGTCACTCAAATGGTCGGGCTAGTACCATAATGGTGCTTGTTACTGGAACGTATTGGATCAATATCCGGCAAAGGATCATCAACATCTATAACACTCTCTAAAGCTTTCGGGGAGTGTCCCTATTGCTACAACAATAAAAATAACAAGGAAAATAGAAGAACCATATTGAAGAAAATGGATCTTTATATCTTTCATGAAAATAAAATGATATATTAAGTTTGTTACGAATCACAAAATTGTAAGTCTTTAAAGAGAGAGAAGCTAGGCCCACCGTTAAATATACCGAAATGATTAGGTTGACAAATGGTTTGATTTAGTCATGTTCGTCTGCCTGTTTAAACGCAAACTAGTTCCTGATTTTTTGGGATATCTGTACAAATTTGGTCAGCGCGTATATTAGGCTGTACGCTTAGATATTGTCGGAGCTATAGCACGACTATACAAATCCCAGTCCTCCATCAGCACATGCAAAATTCGGCGCACGAGCAAGATAAAAAACATTTGTATCTGAAAACAAACTAATATCGTAAACGCTTTATTCATGTAGAAATCAAAAAATATTTGTTTATTCATTTGTTTCTATTTATTATCTTTATATCACCAAATATGAACAAATAATTTTCAAAGGTCAGTGAACTATAAATGCGAACCAATATTGGAGTTTTTAAATATATTGTACATATGTACATACATACATACATGTACGGTTAGAAGCTCCACACTGTACATATATTAGGATGGATCAATAAAAAAATCAAACATAGAAAAATACGCAAAGACATAAAATGAAAGCAAAGGTGCAACAGCAACTTTGGACGCGCATTAACTCCAATTCAGTATAAAGGACACGGATCCATTTATTAAAACCTCAAAGTAGTTTCGCATCCTTTGGTCAAATTTCATTGCTACGATCATTTTAAATTTTCACTATATTGTCTAAATGATTTTAGAATAAGTGAAAGAAATATATGTCGAATCGAATTATGCAGCTGAAGTATATAGGCAAATTATAAAAGGAATAGTTATGTTGAAAAAAATATTCAAGGTTGAAATACTCTAGAAGGATATTTGCCCCAACATTTCACTAGGAGAGCCTTTGTACAAGGAACATAATGGGGGCGATTCAGGGGGGTGGTTGATAAGCGAAATTCATAGTACCCGCAGTTGTGGAACTAGGGGTGTGGCTGGATGACATGCCTAGAAGGTTCAATGTGGTCACATTAAATCGTCACTCAAATGGTCGGGCTAGTACCATAATGGTGCTTGTTACTGGAACGTATTGGATCAATATCCGGCAAAGGATCATCAACATCTATAACACTCTCTAAAGCTTTCGGGGAGTGTCCCCTATTGCTACAACAATAAAAATAACAAGGAAAATAGAAGGACCATATTGAAGAAAATCGATCTTTATATCTTTCATGAAAATAAAATGATATATTAAATTTGTTACGAATCACAAAATTGTAAGTCTTTAAAGAAGAGAGAAGCTAGGCTCACCGCTAAATATACCGAAATGATTAGGTTGACAAAATGGTTTGATTTAGTCATGTTCGTCTGCCTGTTTAAACGCAAACTAGTTCCTGATTTTTTGGGATATCTGTACAAATTTGGTCAGCGCGTACATTAGACTGTACGCTTAGATATTTGTCGGAACTATAGCATACTATATTCTCCATACAATCGATTTTTCCAAAACCCGTTTTTTGTCTTAACTTTCTCATTTTATTAAATTAAAACTTCAAATATCCCTAATTGCTTTCATATATGGCACAGATTGTCGTTTCAAAAAATCGTTGAGGTCGATTTTATATGGAGCATATATCCCATACAGCTTTTTTTCAGATAAGAACTTTTCGTAATTTGTGATGAAATTAACAGCTACAAGCTTTATATAAACATATTGTTCAGATAAGGAGATTTTAGTAATTTTTGCTTTATTTTAACAGCTAGACGCTTTAAAATCCATCAAATACTTCCGTATACGTTACATATATCGGTCGTATACAAAGCGTGTATCCCATACAACCAATTGGTCTGGTGAGAAGATTTGTCTGAAAAATATTTTAGAGATCGGTGGAATATATATCATATAAACAGCTTGTTCAGATAAGGAGCTCTATTTTCCCCATTTTAATAGCTAGAAGCATCAAAGCACATCAAATATTTCCGTATACGTCATATATTTCTAAGATAAGGGATTTATGGTCATAGATTTCTCATGCAGACAACAAGACGCGTGAAACATTCTGTGAGGATTACCGATCTATTCTTTATTTGATATTTATTAAAAAAGACGCGTAAGTATGTATATTTGTTTGTTCTCTAAATATTTCACATCCCTTACAGCCGACTATTCGGATAAAATGAATGGGATATGATTATTGCTCAGCTCCACTCATGAAAGATATGAAATCATTGGCACAGCCGACGACAGTCCCGTCCTTACTTATTTTATTCTTAAACACATCCTTACTAGTTGCTATGGCCAAAAAAGTCTACTTCATACAAATCGATCTACCCTAACGCTTATCAACCTACGTAAGTATGTATGTACGGAAGTACAAGAGCCAAATATGATTGGTTGTTTGATATTTGTAGTCATGGCATTTGCTTCTGGTTTTGAATTGAAAATAAATTAAGAATACTTGGAAAGCTAAAAGCAGATATATCCAAATACCACATACACGGGAACATCTTTACATATAAATATATGTAGTAATTTTTTTTTGCTCTACCAAAATTTCATTGAATTACAAGCTCCATTTTTTACATGCGACGTGGGAAACGAACACGAAGATTGGTATAACAAATGTTCTGCGTATTGAGTAATTCATGTATTTCGAAATGGAAAAATAGATACGGTAGAGCAAACATACATTAATATTAAATTCTTCGTGCGTGTAAGCTTTTGATTTTACAACGAAGTGTTACTGACAGCAAAACAAAATTTTGGTGCAGTACTTGCCGCGTTGTTAGCAAAATGATTTTGGTGATTTTACCCATATATGCTGAAGCAATGTAAACAAACAAGCTAAAAATAAATTGTTGTAAGAAATGTCTTCTTGTTAGTTCACTGGAAACATTTTTAGAATTGGTGGAATGATAAGTACACGCGTGCCACATTTGCATTTGTTTGTGTTTCAATTGGCACTTTTAAGATACGCAGATAAATTCCAATCGCTGCACGTCACTTTGACGGATAAAAATTCGAGATTTTGTTGAACTCGTGCTACTTGGGAACTAGCATTAACAGCAAAAATATTTCCAGCTTAGAAATGAAACGGAGAACAACTCTTGCCAACTAGTGATACTAGGATAGGACTGAGTAGGCAATTGAAAAGTAAAGTCCTCTCTCGAGCGAATAAAAATCATGCTCTACAAGTCGCTCATCATATCTGTCCTGATGTATGGCTCGGAATCATGGGCAGTATCGAAAGAAGATGAGATGGCTTTTGTAGTGTTCCAGAGAAAAGTTCTCAGGAAGATTTATGGTCCTGTCCGTGAGGGTTATGGCGAGCATCGAAGGTGGTATAATGATGACCCGTAACAGCTTTACATAGATATGACAATAGTGCAGCGAATAAAAACCCTAAAGGGCTTCGCTGGCTAGATCATTTGTGCAAATGAAGAAGACGCTCAGGCGAAGAAAGTATTTCAGTCGACACCGCGTTCAGAAGCAGAGGAAGGGGAGACCTTCACTGAGTTGGTAGAGGTAAATGAAGGAAGACTTGACCTCACTTGGTGCTCCCAATTCATGTCTGTTATCCCGAAACAGGGAAAGCTGTCGTGACTTGTAATGAAACTGTCGCTTAAGAGTTTAAATATCAATTAATGATGATGATGCTAGTTCTTGAATTGAATCAACGCTAGAAGTTACTATTTTGTGAAATACATATTTTTGTTTGTTATTTGAGTTGGGGCAGCTTTTGCAAAAATTGCCAGGAATAACGAGTTCATCGATGATAGCTTTCTTCGCATTCTTGTTGAATACAACTTTTAGCATTGCTCGAAAGAGTTTCCTCAATTTTGTTTTTGTTAGTACAGAGAAGGACCTTCAAAATTTATGTTCATACCTTCGAACTCTGCATGAAAGTGCTGGCGAACTCCAGAGACATTGTTTTGTACGAAACTGTACCTTTGACATATTTGAAGAAATATCCTCAAGACGCTGCTTTGTTTTAGAAAATTAGAAATAAAACTTTCGTGCATCTATTAAACTGGTTGGATCTCTATAGCGGTTCACAAAAAAAGAAAAAAAAAGAAGAAAAAATTGTGGCAGATTTCGATATAGTTTGGATATTATGCGTAAAAAAATCTAGCAAAAGTCCAGAAATGGCCGCAAAATAACAAAGCAAAAAGCAAAAATCCCACGGATATAATCCCGAAATGTTGATGACCCCGAAAAAAATGTTACTCTCATCGTTTGGATTATTTTAGATTATTAGCTATTTCATTCAAAATCTGACTCAGCCCTCCTGATGTGACAAATTTGTGGACAAACCGTCATCCAAACATATAAACTTTGATATTTATAGAACTACTTAATTAGATATTTCCACACTCTACTCTATGAAAATAAGTATGTGTGAAGCCTTTTCTCATAACATGATACCGTCTTTTATGAGACCATTACAAAGTATTGTATATTATACCTGTATAAATTAAATAATTGGTTATGCGTGTTAAGTATTGAAGAAGGTGGTTCGCTACCTCCCATAAAGTTGGAAAATTTCAATAAAGCTTTTCAAAAACAATATAATAATTAATACCTAATCAAGTATGTATTCTATCAGTGACTTTGCGCTTATTTTTATCAACCCATATACCCAAGTACATGCATGGAAAGAATACTAGAATAATAAATAGCCTAAAATATGTTTTGTAATATAGTACTATCTTCCCACCGAATATACGAAACCATGTCATAATTAAT
>JARSSU010011704.1:0-32589 GCA_029619165.1 Eurosta solidaginis
TTTACGTATGCTAAGTATGCGAAACAGCCTGTCAATTGATTGTATGGAAATTTTGTTAGCGTATTAATATATAGATAATAATAATACGTTCCTCAAAATCTTCGGTGCTATACAGGGCAGTATTGGTAGGCAGTCATACCATCGCGTGGCGATCATCTCGATCATTTTTTTAAGATGCATGAATTATTGCTGAAATTACGGCTTTCAAATTGTGGGGGAAAAATTAGGTCTATGACCATATATGTAATACTCCTATATTGATACAAAAGGCTAGGTACATTCCCAAACATCAGAGTGCCGATATACTGCTGTTTAAACGATTTTGTTTTTGTATTCAATAATCGAATGTATGTACCTAAATTTAAATTTTTCTTGTCACACTTATGCTGCTACAATCAGAAAAATTGTATAGGCTGTCTTGTTTTGATTTCGAATTCAAAACACATTGCGAGCATTTTCTATTAGCAATATAGGAGTATTACATATATGTCTGTGCCATTTTTCAAATTTGTATTCGCCGTTTGCTGGCGACCACAAAGTTAGTCCAAATAAAAAATTTTAACAAATTCGCTCCATTAACCTCTAATCTACGTCGATGCAAATTTCCATCGACTGCTGGCGCTTTCCACGCTGTTACTCAGAAATTGTTGAGCACATGAAAAAATACATCAGGTTGGGCTTGTGGCGAGTTTCATGATGTTCAACTTCGTGTTGACTGACCGGAACACGCGAGCTAGCCATAGGAAGCGAAATGAAATCCGCAGGGACCAATCGAAGTCAAAATAAAGCTGACACAATGTGCTGCAAAAGGAAGGCGTCATACGTTACTTGGAACCTTCTTCGTTTTTATTTCCTTGATATAGTGCCGTAATACGACAACTACAAATTGTCTTTAAACCTATAGTACAAATTCTTTACTATAAAAGCCGTCTTTTAACGAACTACTATGTTATGCAAATTGGTGACACTGGAAGTTATACATTTTCAATTTTAGTGTGTTTTAAATAAAAATATTTATTTTTATTAACTATGGTAACTGTGTAAGCACTTTCTTTTCGGAACATTTCTTATGAGATTTGAAAAAATCGTTACAGTAAAGGCTCTAAGTGGAGATGTGGTATAAATCGTTTCAGAGGCCTAAATTAGGAATATAGACTTAAGAAGATATATGGTACTAGTTAATATATGTACTCTTAAAATATTTACCGGTATCAAGGATTTGCGCAATTTATAGCTTCTCCAACCCAATTGTCAACCTCACCTACCGTGGTGAATCCTGTTTCTTTAGCAGCCGATGCTCTGGCCACATCACGGAATAGACTAGACGGTTCAATGTGGTTATATTAAACCGTTCCCGAGATGGTCGGGTATGTACTTTAATGGTGCTTGGTACCGGATCTACACCCTGCAAAGGACCATCACATCGATAACGCTCCCCAACACCTTCAGAGAATGTGTTTTTATCGCCACAGCAATCATATTTAGAAAAGCTATTAAGAGCATATGGAATTTTGCGATCGATGTTTAAGTTATTTTGAGCTAGCAACCGGAAACCTTACACATAGCAATCTATCAGCTTCATTTGACGTTTTCGTATTTACCAACCCCCGGTTAAATCGATAATTATGAATATTTTTTAAACCAAGTCGCAAATATCTATTGTGAATGCGCGAAAACTAGCCAAACAGCTGACTTTTGTTTACACTTTTTTCTAGCACTTAAACTGAGGTGCTTCAGTTAGCATGGAGAGAACGAAAGTCTTCAGCTAGTCACTTATCTGTAAGTTTTGCTTGTGAAAGCAGACCTAAGTCGAGATAACTAAAGAACTCATTCGATATATGAGATTGGATTTTAAGTAACTTCCCAATAACCAATAGATCCAAAACTTTGAACATAGCTGAGGGCCCTATTAGATTAAAAGAGATTAGAATTAACCATTCGTCTACATAGATGCGGCAGAGATTGAGATGCTTAGAGATATTTGGAAAATTTCATTAGAGCATGTGGAATTTCGCGATCGATTTCAAAGTACCTTCTAATTGTAACTTTACATTTAGTTCAGGACACCGTGACAATGCAGGGGCCCAAATTATTAAAAAATAAAATAAAAAATTCCCGGTGACCATGAATCCTGAAATTTTGAAGTTAGGTTAGGGCTTCATTTCTTTTGTAATATTTAGGATAAAATACGGTAATATTCTAGTTGAGGGGTTGACTGCTAATACGCTACCAAAATATCAAGAGAGGTGTCAAACGACGCGTCTTGACATCAGTATTAATAATCCGAAGGCGGAAAATAAAAATTTTAACTCGTTCAAAAGATATTAACGAAAAACCGAAATCCATGGGATCCATAGTATTTTTGCGCAGAAACACCTTTCTGCGTTGGCGGCCTTCGGCCGCGCTTATAAAAAATAACCCTGGGCTACGCCATGCCAAGTCCGGGTGTGTGGTATAACCGTGGCTATCACCACGGTGATGCACAATTTTTTGTGTGGGTACAAACATAACAACAACCACATGAAAATCGCCAACTTCAACTGCAAATATCTCCGTACAGAGATAAAATTTGTCTTTTCCGCCTTCGGAATATTGTTATCGAGATTAATACGCTTTTGACACCTCTCTCGATATTTTTGGTAGCGTATTAGAAGTCGACCCCTCAACTAGACTATTACCTAAAATACTCGACATATTTGCAAAATCCATTTAGACCATGTGAAATTTTACACTTCACTACAGTTCTGAAGCGAAAACCGAAGTTCTCGACTGGAAAGACACTCTGGTGGAAGGGTTCTGCACAGCCTGAGAGAATTCTACGAATGGTGCTGGTTATGAACACAAAGCGTCCCCTTTTCAGCCAGAGCTCTGGCGACCCCAAATTACATGGGACCAGGGGGTGGCTGGCGGGATGGCCTTGAAAATTCAATGTGGTCACATCAAATCGTTCCCGAAATGGTCGGCCTTGTACCTTAATGGTTCCTGTTACCGGAACGTACCGGCTCTATATACGGCAAAGGACCGCCAACATTGATAACACTCCCCAAAACGGGGAGTATTTATCGCTACAACAACAACAACAACGCACAGCACGCATCCCTTTCAGTTCCTTCGATGGACATGGACAAAGCTAGGCAAGGAACAAGCTAGGAAGATAACCCCAGGCCAATAAAAAAGCCCTGAGACAAGCGAATAGAACTTCGTGGATGGATTCGAAGCTGTAAATGACACAGTGCTTGCTTTCAAACACGCAAACAGCTACGAGCTATTGCTAAGGCCTGACGGAACCTGGACCAGCACAGCAGGGCTAGCTGTAGAGCCGCTCCTGGATAAACAGCGTCATATTTATGTCACCTGGTGGGCTGTCGACTATATATGGAGAAGGATCACCGTTATTTTTTATTCCTAAACCATTACGAGCCAAAGGACTTTAGACCAATCATTCTTTCGTCCCGTACTCAGTACCCTTATAGCAAGCTCATATCTGGCTATCATCATGCGTCCATCAAAGGTAAATATACGGAGTCGGATCGGTGATCCGCCACTGACCACAGCATTCTCATATACATCGACGATTTTCTGTTAAACGGTAGGGTTGGGGGAAAGGTCAGCTATTATAGAAGATAAGATGACACACGATCGGCACGGAAATTTTTATTTTTAGCGACACCCAAGAGGCTTTAAAATCCCTTGGTTCTTACTTATTCAATTCTGAAATTACACTAAACTGTCTCAACAGATCCGTGTATAACAGAACAACATACAACTTGTATTAGACCAACCATGGAAGAACCATACAAGGTGGCAGCACGGCGACATACATGCAAACATAAATAAAAACTTCATTTATTTTTGTTTTGTAATTCGATGGACTAATCCCAAAATCGTACTGCACCGGAGGTCCAAGTCTCAGCCAGCAGGTACATATGTATGTAGTTTTGTCCGCGTTCATTCCATCAAACCAATCTTTAACGCTTCTTTTTCCAGTTCAGAGTAAGCAGAAATCAATATCTGGCTAATCTGCCCCCAAATAGCTGCCAACTCTTTGCTTGATGACAGCAGGTACATATGTATGTAGTTTTGTCCGCGTTCATTCCATCAAACCAATCTTTAACGCTTCTTTGTCCAGCAGAGAGTAAGCAGAAATCAATATCTGGCTAATCTGGCCCCAAAATAGCTGGAACCCTAACGCGAGAGGACACGTACACAACATCCTGCAGGCATGTGACGCCAGAAGGCAGTGTTCCGTTATGATGTACCTTGATGAGCCTTAAGTCATCACTCTTGAGATAAATGAGCAACTTTGTAAGTTTAATATGATAGGATTTGCACACGATCTTAAAAATTGTGCAGCCCGCGCTTTTATGCACGCCTTTTCTGCTTGATGGATCATATGCAACTCCTATCTCCTTTTGATTTATCTCAAGCGGATTGGGACGTCTAACGTCGTTTCATCGAGTACAGCACCCTCCTTTTCCAACTCATCGGCTAAAGTGTAGATGTTTAGTCCGCCCTGCTTGTTTATATTCCAGGACACTTATTGATGAAAAATTGTTTGAGATTTTTGAAGCGAATGCAGCTTCTTCAAGAAATTCTGCTGCTTTCTTCATGGCTACAATTTACGTCTGGAATTACCTCGATAAAACACTTAAGCAATTTTGTTGGGGCGGTTCATAACCCTTTTAGTATCCAACATTTTTTTTGAATACAAATAAGCATTATAATAATCGATTATTACTAATAATTTATTAGAAATAAAACAGCGTACATGTTCTTCTTATCTTATACCTACAATTTCCAGGTATCATAGCACTTTATAGGTGAAGAATGTGAAGATTACGAAACAGTTTTCGAATAGATATTTTCTACGTTAATGGGGTTCTTCCGAACTTTTTGGCTGGGAGTCAAATTGTTGTTCTTTTACTCGCTTCTGGCAGCAGATGCATCTTCTATGTTCAGTTTTTTATCTTACCTAAAAGCTAGTATAAGGATTATATATTTTTATTCTTTTAACGAGAGTACCTGCCTCTTTAAGCTGAACCCCACGGTCTCAGAACACAACGGATATAATTGCATGATCAGTGGCCCAACGATCGGCTTCATATTGCTTCCCCAAAATCACTTTAGTGCACGATCGTTTTGGTACCAAATTAGCTTGTAATTTGGTGTACAATCACAAGGTCTTATTTTTGTAAGATACTGAATCTATCAAAGGTTCTTAGCATTTTAAGGATAATGGCATCCGGTTGCAAGGCAACTCCACCTTGATTCCAATTACCATAAATAATTTGCTGCATCAGTTCTGACGCTTGGGATACACATCATACAATTTTAGAATTTTAATACAAGTACAAGCGATTACAACCTTTTCATCGGATTGTATGAATGCCCGTTCGAGTCTTCGACTTAAATACTCATCTACTAATCACATTTACCTGGATGAATGTCCGTTCGAGTCTACTACAATAAGCCTTATCTACTGACCACATACACACGTATCCGATTCGTCATAGCCTAACGTAGTTTCAAAAATTTAAAAAGAAAAGTGAGCACAAGCCCACACTTTCAATTAAAAGCGAACACCTTAAAATTTGTTTTACTTATATTGAAATATGGCTGTTTAGGCCAACAGCCCAAACTAAAAAAAAACGTATTAGGTCGGCCTCGTATTTCCTTTATATTTGTTAACCCGCCGTTACTCGCGCACGTATTTTAAGACGTCGTTACTCGCGGGATGTCATATACACCCCATAGCGGAACGATACAAGGTGGCAGCATGGTGACATACCTACAAACATAAATAAAAATCCCATGTTCTTTGTTTTTGTAAATTCGATGGACAGATATCAAAATGGTACTGCGCCGGAAGTTGATGTATCAAATCAAATAAAAAAGTTTATAATCAGCTGTTCCATGCTGCCACCTTGTATAGTTCCGCCATGATACACCCCAAGCTAAAATGTATTATTTCTTGGAAAGGTGAAAACTTAGAGAGTGATAACTAATATGTACATGTTGTACATAAGGTAACGACAATACTAATTAATATTTTTTTAATAAATAAGTATTAATTTTTATTGAACAATTTTAGACATAAAGCAAGGTACAAAAAATTAAGAAATAGGACTTCATTTTAAAAAAAACACTCAACCGAGTGAAACATTAACAGATTTTCGCCTTCTTAGCAAGTAATAATAATGAACATAAATTATTTATTAATAAAAAAAAGTAGAACGGTAACTCACTCTAAAGTAGTACAGTCTTTGCAGATATTGTACATATGGTTTTATTACACATATATTTTTGGCACAAATCACATTTATAGCGTTTTCTTTTCTGGCCGAAGTGGTACGCTTTTTGTACGCCGCGCAAGGGTTGTTGTTCTATTCTAAAAAACAGGCAACGCCTTTACGGCGTATTTCGTTCTCTTGTGAAAATTGTTGCCTGCTCGCAACGCAAAAGCGTTACACTTTTACTCTGTATAAAATGGCGGTGTGGCAGTGCAACTCTGTGAAACTCTCAATTCGCTCTTAAGTTCCACATATACCTACTCTGTTAATATGAGTGAATATGGTGAGTTGAAATGTTCTTTGTATGCACTATAAATGTTGAACATTTTCTGGGGTAGGAGTAACTCTATTAAGGCTTTACCATTTACTTAGGCAACAATTTATTTCAGAAAAGAAAACGCTATTAGTTTTAACTTTTATGTCCTTTGAACGGGCACACACAGAACACCTCATCCTTTTTTGATTGTTTTCCGAATATGAGTTAGTATGAGACGTGGAAGCATCCAATAACCTTTTCAAATTTTTGGGTGCAGATGGCAATTTCGATCTCGACTATTGAACACTTTTTTTACGCGGTTACTCGCGGGGTGCAATAGACACCGCACCCGAAATTTGGACGCTCCGTTTAGCTAAACGGTAAAACTGAAACTAACTAGCATGGACCTACTAATAATACTATGTTCAAACAGAAAAATAAATTGAGGAAATTTCGATTTGAATTGAGTGCTCTTCATACAACTCGATTTAGCTTACACAATAGTAATTTGATAGCTGGTTGGCTCATCTCTACAGCAAGAACATACTTTGTCAGACTGTCAAAATGAACACGCACATTATTAGGCGAATGAAATGGAATGAAAACATAAAACTTTGAAATTTTTGTGTGTTGTAAGAAAATGTGTTCAATGTTTTGGTTTCATTTTGAGTTTGCCATCTTCTTTTGACAATCCCTACTCCAGTGAAATGAAAGACATAAAATCTGCTGATGAGATGAGCCAACCATATAGTTCAGCCATGCGTAACTGACGTTTAAATATACTCAATAAACACACTTTACAATGTTGCATTTGCAGTTTGAAACAATTTATTACGCAATTTTTTTTAAATTGGCAATTTATTATTACAATTTATTATATGACAAATTGCGTAATAAATTGCCCAAATAGTATAAATTGCCAATTTGGTGTGTGTTTGAACCTAGTATAAGGTGTATAAATATACCCAGCTATTAGAAAAATTGAGGCCCTGGTACAACCAGAAAAAAATCTATGACAGTAATTAGTGTTGGGGTGTAATTTACACCCCGCGCGAGTAACGGCGGGTTAACAGAGCCAGTCGAACCGTTTATGTTAACCATGCAAATACACATCGCAGGAATAAATAAACAGTTCGACTGGCAAGCTGGCTTAGCAAATTCTGTTATTGTGCTTCTTGGATTTTTACATCGTGCTGAACGGACGTATCTCACGGCGGTTTCAGATCTTAAAAAAAGTTAACCTACAAAAATACATATATTAATTATTGTGATTAATATTTATTTAAAATAAAGATATTTATATTTATAAAATTCTAATACTACATTTTTTCTGTTCTGTACTGTCTTGACCGCCCCATGCCTTTAAAATGTAGGCGGTTTAAGTTTATCCACGACAAAAAATCAATAATAAATCAAAATCGTGGAAATGTGAGATCTCCGTCATCAGCTGACTGGCTTCAGAATTGTAATAGATTATGTATTACCATATCGGTAACAGCTCGACCGGTCCTGATATTCGTCCTCTAGGACGAGTCGTCGTCAGACATGGGTTTATATGCATGGCTGTCCTGATTCACATCTGGTGAAGTCGGGTACCATGGCTTCATGTGGTCACTAGAGAATACGTTAACATACCGCCGACTGGGTGTTGTGAATCACGTAAATCCTTGATGACGTATCGATCAATCTTTAGTAACGATGTAAGGACCTTTATATTTCAGTTCCAATTTCTAGGTTTCGCCTGTTGCTCCTAGAACATGATCAATGACGAACAGTTGCCCTTCGTGGTATTGATATTGCAGCAGATGATTGCGGTCGTATCCTTGCTTCCACTTGAGCCTTTCGGCTCAATGTTGGCTTTAGCCCATTTCTTCTTGGATTCCTGTTCTTGTTCTGCCTGTGGTGATGTATCGCCACGAATAGCTTAAAATAACCGATTCTCGCTTACGTTGCGCAGATTGCAATTGAATACCAACTCTTCGGGCTAACTAGCGTTGTACAGTTACGTTGTCAGGTTATGGACCACTGGATTTTGGGTAATGTTAAGTCCCACTCGTTCGTTTCCGCTGAACTTCTCATAGATGCGAGGATCGTTCGGTTCACGCGTTCGGCTTGCCAATTACCCATTGGGTACGAACTGCGTTTTTTATGTTGTATACCATATGTTTCTATAAACGAATGAAATGCGTTCGAGGTATGATCGGTTCACGGTCGTGGTAATGTTGTTGTTGTTGTAGCGATAAGGACACTTCCCGAAGGACTTGGGGAGTGTTATCGATGTTGATGGTCCTTATACGGGTGCAGGTCCGGCACGTTTCGGTAACAAGCACCCTTAAGGTACTGGCCCGACCATCTCGGGAACGATTTGGTATGAACACATGAAACCTTCTAGGCCATCTCTCCCCCTAGATCCATAAGAAACTTGAGGTCGCCAGAGCCTCGGCTGTCAAAGAAACAGGATTCGCCACAGGTAGGTGCGGGTGACTATTGGATTGGAGAAGCTGCATATTGCGCTGGCAACCCCTTGAAAGGGCTGCGCTATAAAACCTTGAAACAATTTGGTATTTTAATCGCCTCTTACGACAGGCATACCTGCCGCTGGTATATTTTAAGTTGAGCAAAAATATACATCACCGTACGCAGCAAAGGAAGTACACATGGAGCCTTAGTACTCCTCACTGGTTCCAAGAGCATATATTTCGTTCTATGATATGTTGGTTGCGCCGTTTGCTGAGTGAAAACGAACCAGGTGGTCTAGATGAACTGACCGGAACGGGATGGGCAACTCCTTCATTAGGTGCATTTGTGACTCGCCACTAATAGCCCGTGGCACCACCAATCTTCGTTCCTTGCCCAGTTTCCTGAATAATAGGCCAGCTTGAATTTCGTGGTCCTGTTCCGTTTGAGCTGCGTTTGATGATCCTACTTTTCCAAGTGTTTAAGCAATCTCTCTAAGCTCCGGATCCTGTAATTGGATGGCATTAACCCAGTCGTCGCCATTGTGTTCTAGCAATAACAACTTTCCGCCACTGTAAACGTGCTCCTTCTTTTCCCCACATCGATGATGACATTCAAAATTGTACTTTTGCAGCCGTAGCCACCACCTTGCTATTCGGGGTGGGAGAGGTGTTGTTGATTTAGTTATTGCCACTGTCTTGCAATCCGTGATAACGTTGAATTGTGTTCTCTGACATGCGAAGTCTGTCCAAGGTCTTTGGCCTTGGACAGAACTTCCAATTCATGGCTTGCATACTTCTTTTATGCGTCACTTTATGCCGACTGTAAAATGACACCGGCTTCCATCCATTCGTATCTTCCTGCAACAGCATGTCTGTCAGCCCGAGGGTGCTTGCATCTGTGTGCACCTCATGAGCCTCTTGATGTCATACACAACTACTAGTATTGGCTTACTGGAAATCACGGACTTCAATTGCTGGAATGCCTCCTCTTGCTTCTGCTGTTTTTGAGAAGCATGATTAATGACACTGCATGTGGCTTTACCGTTCCACAAACTTCCGGGAAAACCCGGTAAACCTCAAAATTTGTCGGATTTCCGTAGGAAGCTGTTTTTGGGTGGGAGAACTTCTGAACTGTTTGTTTTCCCTCTACCTGGATGTATTCTGCTCGCGTTCACAACATGTCCCAGAAATTTCACCTTTCTTGTAGGAATATGTCTTTCGAAGGTCGTAGAGTTAGGCCCGTGCACCTTACCGCTTCTAGGAATACTTCCAGTACCTCCTTACCCACATCTGCCGTTGGTGTGGCGATCAGTACCTTATCCTCGTAACTAATAATTAATTTTCCATTCTTAAGGCCTGCGATTAGTGAAATATTATCTCTTGAAAATGCCTACGTGCATTGACCAGGCCAAAAAGGCATTACATTGTGTTCAAAATGACCATCGTGCATGCGGAATGCTGTAAACTTCTTACTATCCTCCTCTATGGTGGTAAAATATCGTCCGCCGGATAGTTTCGCTATCGGCTCTTCAACGGAAGGCGTTGGGAATTGCTTCTTTATAATAACGGCATTGATTGCCCGGGACGAATCCTGTTTATTTAACAGCCGACGGCCAGGCGGCCCCAAGGTCCTCATAGATCCAGGGGGTGGGAGGGTGGTACGACGTAGAAGGTTTCATGTGGTCGTACCAAATCGTTCCCGAGATGGTCAGGCTAGTACCTTAGTGGTGCTTGTTACCGTAACGTACCGGATCTGCAAAGGACCATCAAAATCGATAACACTCCCCAAGGCTTTCGAAGCTCTCTTTAACGTTGAACAAGTCATTCTTTTTAACTTGTGGCTGTAAAATACCTTCATGAATAACCATTCAATAGTTCTTGTTGTAGAGAAGGTCCATGCCCAGAAAGATATCATGTTTTAAAATACCAGGTTTCTGGGCATTCAACAGAAACTGTTTGGTTAGCGTTTCATTTCTCTCCCTAACGAGGGAGATGGTGTTCTAGAGACATAAGAGGGCAACCCGTGGCGGCTCTGAGGCCGGTATTTTGGCAGGCCTGTAGCTTCTTCCAGTGAGTAGTCTTTAGGCTTGGAGACCGTAGGGACGCGTAGCATGTAATCAGGTGGCCAATTGCTTTGTAAGTGGTAATGAGCGTTTCTTTATCTTTATCCGAAGTACTGCCAGCAAGAGATTTGATGATTTTATTGCGGCTCTGGATTTTCGGTACAATTGCGGCTGCATGCTCACCAAAATGTAGATCCTGATCGAACGCCACACCCTTGATTTTGGGGTGTAAAACAGATTGTACCGTAGTGCCATTGACGTTGATGTTCAAAATGATCGACATTTGGGACGTCTATATTGTAAACAAGGTCGCCGATGATTTAGTCGGTGATAATGTCAGGTTTCGCGAGGCGAAGAAACTGGAGAGATAAGGGAGATAAACGTTTATTCTGTTGCAAAGCTCATCGATCTGTGGGCCTGGGCCTTTGTCCATTATTGTGCTTTCAACGGCGTAGGAAACGATAGTGACTCCTTCTGGTGGTGAAGGTAGCTTTGATATGTAGAAGTTAAATAGAAGTGGGGATAGGACACCACCTTGTGTGTTTAATTTTTCTTGGCTTGGATGTAGCGTTCCTGAATTGCATCGATGCCTGCCGACCAGACAGATAATTTGCGGTCCACATTTTAAGACTTGGAGGAAGGGTAGACTCTTCCAGGTCTTGCAGTAACGTGCCATGGTTGACCGTATCAAAACCTTTTGACAGGTCTAGCGCACCGAGTACTGTCCTATGGTGGGCGTTTTGATTTAAAACCGAAATTTATCTGAGTAATAATGGCATTTCGCGCGGTGGTTGTGCTATGTAGTTTTCTGAATCCATGCTGATGATTGGCTAGTTGCAAATTCGCTTGAAAGTATCAACCGTAGAATGCATTATATATTGTCGGCAAAAAGCGCTCGCGCATTTTTTTCGCATCCGACAGCACTTTATCACGAAAGGCGGTGGAAATTACGGTGGACCAAAGCATACCCATCCCGCAGAGAGGTTACAATCCCTTAAATGCTCCTCCTATTTCGCCCGCTTGTGTTCATCCACAAGCAATCTAATGCGTTGGTTTATATCCCTTATTTGGGGGTCGCCGGGATCGAGCTATCTTATAATGTCATGTTCTCTCGCTAAGTTTGCGGCCTACGCCGGAAAAATAGGCCGGATTTCGGAAATTCTTCCGGCGGGAATAAAACGAGCCGAGGCGGGTTCAATGACCTTGCGGAAAGCAGGTTCCCCTTGGCGAGCATCAGTCGAGATAGGGAGCGCAGCAAAGCGATAGTCTGTCTTAAAAGGTGGACCGCAAATTATCTGGGTGGTCGGCAGGCATCGGTGCAATTTAGAAACGAAACATCAAACCAAGGAGAATTAAACAAGGGGTGTCCTATCCCCACTTTGTTTAATTTCTACAAATCTGAGCTACCTTCACCACCGGAAGGAGTCACAATCGTTTCCTACGCCGATGACTGCACAATAATGGCCACAGGCCCAGGCCCAAAGATCGATGCGCTATGCAATAAATAAACGGCTACCTCCTGATCTCTCCAGTTTTTTCGCCTCGCGAAACCTGGCATTATCACTAAATCTTCCGCCACCTTATTTACAATATGGACGTCCCAAATGTCGACCATTTTGAACATCCACGTCGATGGCACTACGCTACCGACTGTCCTACACCCCAAAATCTTGGGTGTGACGTTTGATCAGCATCTACATTTTGGTGAGCGCGAAGCCGCAATTGTTCCGAGAATTCAGAGCCGTAACAAATGATAAGGAAACACTCATGACTACATACAAAGCAATTAGCCAACCGATTACGTGCTACGCGTCACCCATATGGTCGCCAAGCCTAAAAATTACCCACTGGAAGAAACTACAGGCCTGCCAAAATACTGCTCTCAGAATCGCCACGGGCTGTCTTCTTATGTCCCCAGAACACCATCTGCATATGAGGCGAGAATACTCCCCATCAGGGAGAGAAATGAGATGCTGTCCAAACAGTTCCTGTTGAATACCCAGAAACCTGGGCATCCCAACAGACATCTGATGGATGAACCAGCACCGCCCAGGGGCTTAAGTAGTCATCTACGTAAGCATTTTGAGGAAATACGGCACCTGAGAACCCAGCCGTATGAAGTGAAAAAACACAAGCAGGTCCTTGGTGAACTCCATAAACAGGCGTCGGACCTTTATGCCGGGAATTGCCCGGTGAATCCAGTACTTAAAGAAAATTATCCAAAACTCGCGGAAGAGGAACGCATACTCCCCAGGGAAACGCGTGTCACTCTTGCTCAACTTCGTTCTGGATACTGTAACAGGTTAAACTCTTACCTATCCAGAATCAACCCCGACATACAAAATGTATGCCCCGCTTGCAATGTGTCCCCACATGACACCAACTATCCCTTTAATTGTAATGTGGAACCAACGCCTCTAACACCCCTTTCCTTATGGTCCACCCCTGTTGAAACGGCAAGTTTCCTTGGACTCCCGTTAGAGGATATTGATGACAATTTGTGATCGGTCGCGGCTATTAGGTGGGGCGAGCATTGCTACAACAACAACACAACATAGTCTGTAAAGGATTTGCACTCATCCCACTTTCCTTTTTTAAAGTTTATGAAAGTGCGGTTTTCGGTGCCGATAAAGTGGGCGGTTCGCTCGAGCGAAATAAGTATTGGCAGGTGGTCAGATGCCGCAGTTGACCAGACCTGCGCTCAAGATGGACAGATCTGGCAAACTGTGACAGCTTCCTACCATAAGTGTGGTGGCGTCTCTGTTTATTGTGCAGAACGTCGTTTCTTCCATTTGATCTGCCAACATCTCACCCCTGCTGTCCGCCTGCAGGTCTGGATGCCATAGATCATGATGGACATTGAAATCGCCTAAGATAATGCGATTATCGCCAGTGAGTGCTCTGATATTAGAGCGGTATCCACTGGGGCAACAGGTGGCAGAAGGGATACAGATGTTGATGATTTCTAGGTTCACATCGCTTGATCGGACAGATAAATCGTGACGTTCTAAGACACGGTCCCTGCGGCCGATGTGGGGATCAAATATATATATTGCATTGATTGGTGTATGATAAACGCGAGACCGCCTCCATTTCCACTCTCGCGATCTTTTCTGTGGACATTGTACCCAGAACAGGTCTGCAGTGCAGAGCTTGCTGTGAGTTTAGTTTCTTGAATCGTATCGATGCGGATGTTATGCCGCTTCATGAAATCGACTATCTTTGTGATTTTCCCAGTTAATCCATTTCAGTTTATCTGCAGAATTCTGAAGTGCAGCGAGGGAGACGGTCGCCACTCTAGGAATATGTGACGGGTGACTACGCCTGAGTTGAGGGAGGCCAGGACGCAATTGCTGTTGTGGCCCTTGAACTGGACGTCCCTGGGTAAGCATTGGGGTACCCGGTGTAGTTGGGTTTCCTGCCTGGCAACATGGCGCACGACGGGTTTCAGTCGGGGGGGTTGCCGTCGCGGAGACGAGAACATCTAGGAAAATGGCACCGTCCAAGGCAGGAGCTGCATTGGGCGGATGACGCACACATATATATAATGTGCTGGAAAACTGTGTAAAAGGTGGTAGGGACTAAGAGTCTGTTTCCCTGACCTACACGATTGCTGCCGGCAAAGAGGGGAGAAGATGGAACGGTGGCTGATGATCGGCATTGCTACCGGCTCTACTACGGATATTGTAGTTATGAGTGGGAGCGGCCGTATAAGCTGGTGGCGCCGTAGGGCGCGAGCAGCAGCGGGTACTTGTTGTGGCTTGCTTTAGCAGCAGAGCTGCTGGAAGGTAGTGTGTGGCGCTGAGGCGTAGACTACGGGACGCCTTGGGCGTGAAAAGCAATGAGCCACAAAAGATTTATAAAAGTTAAGAGGACGGCGGATTTTGGGGTCTAGCCCAGAACAACCTGTCCCATGCAATCATGCCTTGCACGTGACACACTGACAAGAGTATGACCGTCCTAAAAAGATTATTTTACGGCAACCCTAGCAAAACCATTTCTCAGGACCGGGTTCGGGAGAAGGACCCGAATTGGGTTCGATACCTTCCTGGAACAGGAGAGTATGGCGAAGTCCCGCTGCAAGGATCTGCTGGGAGGATGACAATTTGTGGTAGGGACGCAACAAGTTGAATGGGGTTACACTGAAATGAGAGCTCTTGTTCGGGAAAAATCCCGAGTCGCGCCGGTACATAGAACCGGCGACCTTCTACCATCGCAGCCGTTGATTGTCAATGAATGTTGACTCCCAGTGTCGATCAAAAAGCTTTGAGTACTTGCCCTCCAACCCGAACGTTGTCTACAATTGGAGGCACCAGTTTGTCATCGTTGCTGTTTGTGTTACTTCAGCTGCTGACGATTCTACACTTGCTTTGCAGTCCCTCGCCTCATGACCCACTTTCGAATATTTCTCGCATCGCAGTTTCTTGGACGGTCGTGGACATTTCATAGCTAGCTGACAAAGCTCGTGTTAGTTGTATATCATTCAGACCATTTATTACGTAAGAATTTATCGATACATCATCAAGAAACGCTCGTCTGGCAATTGCAAGAATGGCGTAGTAGTACTCCATCAGAGATCCCCCAACTTTTCCGTTGCGCCAATTCGCTATGAATATCGGCAGCATTAACCGTACATGGAAAATCTTTCGCTAACATACTTACAAAACTAGCCCATGATTGGAACACGGGCTGTGCGTCAAACCAGTTCCTTGCAATGCCCCTCATCTTGTGCATACGTTAAAGTTGCTCCACTTTAGCCACAAACTGGTTGGATGTCAGCATTTTTTTAATGGCTCGAATTCCGGTAAAATACCAACTATATCCCGCATATTTGATTGCGTTTGCGCTGGCGTCAATGTTGGTGTTGAATTTGATGTCTCCTCGAATTCTGTGGGCCATGGACTTTATCAACCGGTAGATGTGGTTACATATTCGTTCTGTCACTTACTGATTTTGCCAAAGTTGATACGACGTCTTTGAACTCAATGATGGACTTCAGCCAGGGCTCCATTTCTTCAAGTTCCTTTCACAATCGCCTAATGCATCGATTAACTTAGAAATTTTGACCGCTTTATTGCTACTCGTCGTCAAATTCTCTCTTCGCAACAGCCTATTCAATTGCGGTACACTCAAAGTCTCTAATTTTATTTTCGTTTTAAAAAAAGTTAGTTTAAGCCAAATTCAGGAGTGTTAGATTTGTTAAGCTAGAAGGCTTCACAGAATGAATAAAACTTATTTTTTTTGTTTATATTGTAACGAATTTTGGGGAAATTCCGCTTAAGTATTTGAAGCCTTCTGCTAACGTTCGAATCGCTAAACTGTCGAATAAATCACTCCAATATTCAGTATTCCCAACTGGTCTTTATTTAGATTACTTTGGGAGTAGTACTTCACAATTACGTTTCACAACCCATAGCGGGCTTAAATCAAAACTGATTACTCAGCTTGCGCTGCTTTTCTCCTAAGGTCTAGACGTTTCACCTTCTAGAACTTTTGTATCTCCTGCTTGGTTACCATCTATATACATGTATATTTGTAGTTTATGTTTTTCTTATAGCCATATGCGGGTGTATGTGTGAGTAACTACTTCGGCTGATGATTACATGTCTTTGTGAGATACCCCTTCGTTGCCTTGTATGTATGTGTGTAAATGATGATTGATTGTTCATGTACACAAGAGTGGCAGCTTGCTTTATTGTTGTACCTTTATTTACTAACAACATAGTGGTGCTAAAATTCCCCAAAATATTCATCTATAATTTATTTGGTCGATATTTCGACTTCAATCTGAAGTCATCATCAGGGACATATGAATATACATGTTCGATCATACCCACATGTCCCTGATGATGACTTCAGATTGAAGTCGAAATATCGACCAAATATATTATAAATGAATATAAACAAAAAAAACAATTTACAATATTCAAGACTATTAACTTTTATTAAAATCTTATTGGGTAATGCTCCTCTTCTGAATCCTAAAGCTAACACTTTGTAATTTTAATCAATAAATAAAATGTATGGCGCGATAACCGCTCCTCTTCTGAATCTTAAAGCTAACACTTTGTAATTTTAATCAATAAATAAAATGTATGGCGCGATAACCTCCGCCGAGCTTCTCTTCCAATTTGCGTCGTGCTCCTTTTAATTTTTCTGTACAAATAGGACGGGACCCACTTCTTTTATGCAGGGCCGGCTCTACCATATACGCGAACTACGCGACCGCCTAGGGCACCAAGTTCTAGGGGGCACCAAATTCAAAACACTTTTGTACTAAAAATCCTTTTTGCATAAATTTTGTATTTGTTTTTATCGGCCTATTGATAAATGATTCAAGGTTCGATTCGAGCTCAAGGCCTGAACAATAAGCACTTGGGAATGTCAAACAAAGTAATTGACAATAAACAAAAATCCAGCATTATCAGTGATTTGCACCAGATGGCGCAACACTGAATAAATATAGTTGGTAAAAAGGAATAGAAGTAGCAAATTTGCCAGTCAAACAAACCACCGCTGTATAGCTAAATGGTTAGCGCAGCATGCCTAAAGCGTACTGATGATGAAGGCTTAGCACCCTTCGAAATGGATCTATCTGCGCAGCTATGGCAGGTTGTCTGAAAAATTTTTCTACTTACTATTCCAAAAACAAAATACAATTTTTCAAATTTAGAAAAATTACAAAATAACAATAATTATCATTAGAAAAAAATTATTGTTCAGGCCTTGAGCTCGAATCGAACCTTGAATAAATTTTGTATATTTAGTTTCATTAAAAAAAATTGATTTTCACCCTAGTTATATTTTACAACACAACTTGTCTGGTCTCATGCCCAATTTAGTATTTTGTTGCGACTGGCGAGCGTAGCTTTTCGAAACTGAAATTAATCAAAACGTACTTGCGTTCGGCCATGACTCAAGAAAGGCTTGTCGGTTTAGCATTGCTATCAATAGAACAGGAAATTGCGCAAAAATTAGATTTAAGTAAAATTATATTACTTTCTCTGAGTTGAAGGCGCGGAAAATGAAGTTTTAGTAAACTCTAAGTAATTAAAAATACTTTTGTGTGTTATATTTTCGTTCTTTTGTTGAAAAAAAAATATATATTTAATTTGCAAAAGAAATATTTTTTGTTTTATTGACACTAAGTTTGAATTTAATATTTCTGATCTCTAATTTTCTGATCTCCAATTTCTTTCTATAAATACGGGAGAAAGGGGCCGCAAATAATAACTTGCCTAGGGACCCAAATTCTCTTGAGCCGGCCCTGCTTTTATGTCTTCATTAATTTTAGACGGTTTAAGTTTATTCCACGACAGTATAACAAAGAATCAAAATAAAGCAAAATCATAGAAATGTCAGTTCTCCGTCACCAGTTGACTGACTTCAGTGTTCTAATCTATCGTGTGTATTAACAGATCGCTTACACAAATATCAACTGTTATTGACAAACGATAGGCATCTCCCTTGCCAACATTTAGTCAATCATATTAATCTACCATTTACTGAACAGGTATACTCAGGCCCGACAGGAAGATTCCCCCGGGCCCGGGGTTTCTCAGGGGGCCCGCGATTTAAAGGTACTAAGACATTTTTTTAAATTCAGGAGAGTCTTTAGTTGTTCCATGTGCAAATTTTACGCAGAATTTAAAAAGCAACGAATATTGATAATGACTTTTTGCCTGAGCCTGAGGAGACAATAAAACATCAAACAAAAATGTATGTTTACATGAATCCGAAATCGTAAAGTTTTCGTGGTGACACTGATGAAAGTTCATCTTCAAAAAGTCTTCCAACAATACCACCAACTCTGTATCAAAGTCCAGATTATTTAATCGACTTCGATATCGGTACCGTGAATAATGAGTTTTTGTGATCAGAAGAAGTCAACTAAATAATTCGTCGAGGTCATCAAAAGTGTCCTGTTATTTTTCCACGGGATTGTCATGACGAGGCATTTCCTACCTCGTTGTTAAACAGAATCCTGCCAAATGGAGAGAAAGTGGAGTGTGACTGGTTAGTGTGGAGTGCCAGTAGCAATGCTTTTTATTGCCTACCATGTCGTATATTAAGCAACAATACTTTAAGTCGACCTAAAATTTATTCTGCGGATATTCGACATTCCAGGTATGGAAGAAGCTATACGATAAACTGCCATTACACGAAAATACCCAAGATCACATTAAATGTTATATTCAATGGCGATCTTTACAAAATCTAAATGAAAAGGAGGCTACAATTGATACACTTATCAATGAACAGCTAATCACTGAAACTCAAAAGTGGAAGGAAATTTTATATAGAATTTTGGACACTATTTTATTTTTGGGTGAAAGAGGCCTAGCATTCAAAGCGAAAGAATATATTTTGGTGAACGAAACGATGGACATTTTTTGGGCATCTAAGATCTCATAAGCCATTATGATCCGATGTTGTTGTTGTTGTTGTAGCAATGCTTCGCCCCACCTAACAGCCGTGACCGATCACAAATTGTCATCAATATCCTCTAACGGGAGTCCAAGGAAACTTGCTGTTTCAACAGGGGTGGACCATAAGGAAAAGGGGTGTTAGAGGCGTTGGTTCCACATTACAATTAAAGAGTTGGTTGGTGTCATGTGGGGACACATTGCAAGCGGGGCATAAATTTTGTAAGTCGGGATTGATTCTGGATAGGTAAGAGTTTAACCTGTTACAGTATCCACAACGAAGTTGAGCAAGAGTGACACGCGTTTCCCTGGGGAGTATGCGTTCCTCTTCCGCGAGTTTGGATACTTTTCTTTGAGTACTGGATTCACCGGGCAATTCCCGGCATAAAGGTCCGACGCCTGTTTATGGAGTTCACCAAGGACCTGCTTGTGTTTTTTCGCTTCATACGGCTGGGTTCTCAGGTGCCGTATTTCCTCAAAATGCTTACGAAGATGACTCCTTAAACCCCTAGGCGGTGCTGGTTCATCAATCAGATGTCTGTTGGGATGCTCAGGTTTCTGGGTATTCAACAGGAACTGTTTGGTCAGCATCTCATTTCTCTCCCTGATGGGGAGTATTCTCGCCTCATTATGCAGATGGTGTTCTGGGGACATAAGAAGACAGCCCGTGGCAATTCTGAGAGCAGTATTTTGGCAGGCCTGTAGCTTCTTCCAGTGGGTGATTTTTAGGCTTGGCGACCATATGGGTGACGCGTAGCACGTAATCGGCTGGCTAATTGCTTTGTATGTAGTCATGGGCGTTTCTTTATCTTTTCCCCAGGTACTGCCCGCGAGGGATTTGAGGATTTTGTTACGGCTCTGAATTCTCGGAACGATTGCGGCTGCGTGCTCACCAAAATGTAGATCCTGACCAAACATCACACCCAAGATTTTGGGGTGTAGGACAGTCGGTAGCGTAGTGCCATCGACGTGTATGTTCAAAATGGTCGACATTTGGGACGTCCATGTTGTAAATAAGGTCGCGGAAGATTTAGTCGATGATAATGCCAGGTTTCGCGAGGCGAAAAAACTGGAGAGATCAGGGAGGTAGCCGTTTATTTTATTGCATAGCTCATCGATCTTTGGGCCTGGGCCTGTGGCCATTATTGTGCAGTCATCGGCGTAGGAAAAGATTGTGACTCATTCCGGTGGTGAAGGTAGCTTAGATATGTAGAAATTAAACAAAAGTGGGGATAGGACACCACTCTGTGGCACCCCTTGTTTAATTCTCCTTGGTTTTGATGTTTCGTTTCTAAACTGGGCCGATGCCTGCCGACCACCCAGATAATTTGCGGTCCACCTTTTAAGACATGGGGGAAGGGTAGACCCTTCCAGGTCTTGCAGTAACGAGCCATGGTTAACCGTATGAAAAGCTTTGAGAGGTCTAGCGCTACGAGTACTGTTCTATGGTGGGGTATTGATTTAAACCGCAATTTATCTGGGTGCTAATGGCATTTAGCGCGGTGGTAGTGCTATGGAGTTTTCTGAAGCCATGCTGATGAGAGGCTAGCTGCAAATTTGCTTGGAAATAAGGGAGCAAAATGGCTTCAAGCGTCTTTGCTACTGGCGATAGGAGAGATATCGGACGATACGACTCTCCTATGTTAGCTGGTTTTCCCAGGCTTTAGTAGCGGGACCACCTTGGCCATTTTCAATTTCTCGGGTATGACAAAGTTGGAAAGAGACAGGTTGAAGGCATGCGCTAAATATTTGAAACCCTCTTTCCCTAGGCTTTTAAGCATCGGCATGGCTATGCCGTCTGGGCCCACTGCTTTGGATGGTTTAGCGCGACCAATGGCGTCCTCAACCTCTTTAGCGGTGATGGTGATTGGTGACGCGCTGAATTTGTGTTTATGTGCGTGTCTATTGGCCCTCCGTCTATCTTTGTCGACCGTAGAATGCATTATATATTGTCGGCAGAAAGCGCTCGCGCATTTTTTCGCATCCGACAGCACTTTGTCGCCAAAGGCGATGGAAACTTTGTCTTTGTGCTTAGTCGGATTCGATATGGACTTTACGGTGGACCAAAGTTTACCCAATCCGGTAGAGAGGTTACAACCTCTTAGGTGCTGCCCCATTTCGCCCGCTTGTGTTCGTCCACAAGCAATCTGATGCGTTGGTTTATATCCCTTATTTGGGGGTCGCCTGGATCAAGCTGTCTTATAAGGTCCCGTTCTCTCGCTAAGTTTGCGGCCTCCGCCGGGAAGTGGGACCGGATTTCGGGAATTCTCCCGGCGGGAATGAAACGTGTCGAGGCGGATTCAATGACCTTACGGAATGTACGCTCGCCTTGGCGGGCATCAGTCGGGATAGGGAGGGCAGCAAAGAGGTTGTCTGTAAAAGATTTATATTCTTCCCACTTTCCTTTTTTGAAGTTTATGAAAGTGCGTTTTTCGTGACGATGAAGTCGGCGGTGCGCTCGAGCGAAATAAGTATAGGCAGGTGGTCGGATGCCAATTTACCATCGGCTGCCAGTTGACGCAGTTTACGAGTTCTGCGCTCACGATTGAGATATCTGGCGAACTGTGACAGCTTCCTACCATACGTGTGGGGGCGTCTCCGTTTATTGTGCAGAACGTCGTTTCTTCTATTTGATCCGCCAACATCTCACCCCTACTGTCCGCCCGCAAGTTTGAGTGCCATAGATCGTGATAGGGCAATGAAATCGCTTAAGATAATGCGATTGTTGCCAGTGAGTAAGGCTCTGATATTAGGGCGGTATCCACTGGGGCAACAGGTGGCAGGAGGGATGTAGATGTTGATGATTTCTAGGTTTGCATCGCCTGACCGGACAGATAGGCCTTGACGTTCTAAGACATTGTCTCTGCGGTCGATGCCAGGATCAAATATATAATATTGCACAGAGTGGTGTATGATAAACGCGAGGCCGCCTCCATTTCCGCTCTCGCGGTCTTTCCTGTGGACATTATACCCAGAGCAGGTCTGCAATGCAGATCTTGCTGTGAGTTTAGTCTCTTGAATCGCAGCAATGCGGATGTTGTGCCGCTTCATGAGATCGACTATCTCCGTAATCTTCCCAGTTAGTCCATTACAGTTTAACTGCAGAATTCTGAAGTGCATAAGGGGAGACGCCGCCACTCTGGGGGTAAGTGACGGGTGACTACGCCTAGGTTGTGGAAGACCAGGACGCAATTGCTGTTGTGGCCCTGGGACTGGGCGTCCTTGGGCAAGCATTGGGGTACCCGGATGATTTGGGTTTGCGACCTGGCAACATGGCGCGATGAAACCCGTCGGGGGGTTGCCGTCGCGGAGACCAGAACATCTAGGAAAGTGGCACCACCCAAGGCAGGAGCTGCATTGGGCGGATGTCGCAAACATATATATTCCGTAATCTTCCCAGTTAGTCCATTACAGTTTAACTGCAGAATTCTGAAGTGCATAAGGGGAGACGCCGCCACTCTGGGGGTAAGTGACGGGTGACTACGCCTAGGTTGTGGAAGACCAGGACGCAATTGCTGTTGTGGCCCTGGGACTGGGCGCCCTTGGGCAAGCATTGGGGTACCCGGATGATTTGGGTTTGCGACCTGGCAACATGGCGCGATGAAACCCGTCGGGGGGTTGCCGTCGCGGAGACCAGAACATCTAGGAAAGTGGCACCACCCAAGGCAGGAGCTGCATTGGGCGGATGTCGCAAACATATATATTCTGTGCTGGCAAACGGTGCAAACGGAGGTAGGGACTAAGAGTCTGTTTCCCTGACCTACACGATTGCTGCCGGAAAAGAAGGGGGGAGGAGACGGGGGAAGAGGCTGATGCTCAGCATTGCTATCGACTCTACTACGAAGGTAGTAGTTATGAGTGGTAGCAGCTGTTTGAGTTGTTGGCGCCGTGGGGCGCGAGCAGCAGCGGTTACTTGTTGTGGCTTGCTGAGCAGCGGGGTTACTGGAAGGTAGTGGGGGGCGCTTAGGCGTAGACTACGGGACGCCCTTGGGCGTGAACAGCAATGAGCCACAAAAGATTTATAAAAGTTACGAGGACGTCGGGTTTTGGGATCAAGCCCAGAACAACTTGTCCGATGCAACCATCCCTTACACGAGACACACTGAACAGAGTATGACCGTCCTAAAAAGATTCTTTTCCGGCAGATGCAGCAAAACCATTTCTCAGGACCGGGGTCAGGAGACGGACCCGGATTGGATTCGATGCCTTCCCGGAGTAAGAGAATATGGAGCAGTCCTGCCGCAAGGAGCTGCTGGGAGGATGACAATTTGTGGGAGGGACGCAACAAATTAAATGGGGTTACACAGAAATGACAGTCCTTGGTCGGGAAAAATCCCGAGTCGCTCCGGTATATAGAACCGACTGCCTTGGGAAGCACAGTCGATCCGATAATTAGAGATCATTTGGAGAAAGTTAGGATTTCACAACAGCAGCACAAACGTTTACAAGTGCACTATCTTTCCCCAGACATTGACAACGAGTTTATAGAAATTTGTGCAAAGCACGTGAGGGAACTATATTAGATCAAGGCAAGAAAGCCAAGTATTTTGCTATTATCGTTGATGCTATGCCTGATGCTAGTCACACTGACTACGTTCATTTTGCGCTAACTCCATTTCAATTCGAACGCAACAAATTTTACAATTCAAGAACGGTTTTTGACTTTCGTGAATTGTAACCAAAAAACTGGTCAGAAAATCGCTGATCTAATTTGCCATACTAGATTGAGATTGTGCACAAGCGTACGATAACGGCGCCAATATGAAAGGAGATTACAACGGAGCACCACGTCACATTCTCGACAAAAACTCGAATGCTGATTACTCGCCTTGTGCAACCCACAGTCTCAATTTATGCGGCCACCGTGGTGTGATGGTAGCGTGCTCCGCCTATCACACCGTATGCACTGGGTTCAACTCCCGGGCAAAGCAACATCAAAATTTTAGAAATAAGGTTTTAGAAGAAAATTTTTCTAAGCGGGGTCGCCCCTCGGCAGTGACTGGCAAGCGCTCCGAGTGTATTTCTGCCATGAAAAGCTCTCAGTGAAAACTCATCTGCCTTGCAGATGCCGTTCGGAGTCGGCATAAAACATGTAGGTCCCGTCCGGCCAATTTGTAGGGAAAATCAAGAGGAGCACGACGCAAATTGGAAGAGAAGCTCGGCCTTAGATCTCTTCGGAGGTTATCGCGCCTTACATTTATTTGATGCTGCATATCGTTGTACGGCTGCAGTTACTTTCTTCGGAGTTATACAAAAATGTTTTACTATTTTCAGCAGCACTCGTTGTGGGACATCCTCAAAACAACAAGTTCGAATGTATCTTACTGTCCTCAATTTGGTTCAAAATACTGACTACCACTAGTGAAGGAAACGTGGTACCCCACGCTAGAGACGCCACCATAGATGTTGCGGTCCGACATCTAGATGCCTTATTAGCTGCTTTTAAGTTGATCAGGAACCAAGGGGAAACAATTTTAAACGAATGCAAAACAGTTGCTATTCAATTGAACATCTCCATAGATGTTAAGTAATGATTAGATAATGCTAATGATTGCTAATTACCTTGATTTGCGAAATTCTCTAATTCATTAAATAATTAGAATTGGTTCAACTATTCCCATTAGCTAATTGAAATTTTTATTATAATGGAAAATCTAATTGCAATTAGTTGCCATTAGCAAAAAAAATTGGTTTACCTTTACAATTAGAAATCTGATTGACTTCTGCTAATGCAATTAGATATTCAATTAGCTCGAATTAGAATCAATTATTTTGATAAAAATAATTTTTTTCAAAGAATTATTGAAGTGAACGAATAATGATGTAAATAAATACAATAATTGATTCTATTTCGAGCTAATTGAATATCTAATTTGCATTAGCAGAAGCCAATTAGATTTCTAATTGTAAAGGTAACCCAATTTGTTTGCTAATGGCAACTAATTGCAATTAGATTTACCATTAGAATAAAAATTTCAATTATCTAATGGGAATTATTGAACTATTTCTAATTGTTTAATGAATTAGAGAATATAAACCAATTGCATCAATTGTTAATTCTAATTGCAATTTAACATGTATGAACATCATTGGCGTTACTGAACGATTTGCAGCTATGAGAAAATTCGAGCTAGACGTTTTCCTTTTTGTGGCAATTTGAAGACATGGATTAAACTACGGTTCGGGCGAGCGCAGCAAAATTTGTCGAAAAATACAAGTCGGACATTTCTCAAAGGTTAGAATGCGAAATAATTCACTTAAAACACATTTACGAAGCAAACTTTGATAAAGGTCTGTCACCATTGGAATTGCTAAATACCATCTATGTTCAAAATCTGTGACGATTTTCCCCAACATTTGTGTTGCTTTACGTATCTTTTGCACTATACCTGTCACTGTTGCTAGTGCAGAACGTTCCTTCAGCGTCCTTTCAAGAATCAAAAACTTTTATAGATCGTGTTCATCTCAAGAGCGAGTTTCAGGACTTGCCACGCTTTATGTTGAATCCGGTTTGGCAAGACAGTTAAATTTTAATATTATTATAAAGAATTTGCAGCGAAAAAGTAGGTAAAGCCACTCTTTGATATCCGATCTTTCTATATTTATTTATTTATTTATCAGTCTACAAATTAAACAATTCTACAGACCAAATATACCGACACTTAATTCTCATATGTAACACAGGATATAAAGAACATAAGCAGTCATCAATTTTAAAGTAATATTTAAACAGTATTGAATTAAACGCTTGATATTTCAATTAAAAACTAGAAGTAAGCAAAAGTTAAAATGTTGTAAATGTGTTAAAATGTACTCATGAAGGAGCTAGTAATAATAATTTATGAAATTGACAATAAAGCAAATTAATAGTAGATAAAATATATACAGAATAGAATTTATACAAAGTAAATTTGATTGCATACATATGAAAATAATGAACACAGCGCAATTTTGCAAACAAGTTTCAAGTAGCTGGTACTTCAAATTTGAAACAGAGGGTTGAACAGAATATCACGGTTTAGCGTTCTTTGCTTCATTTCGAATTACAAATTTAATGTAGTTAAAAGGTATTTTTTAATACCAAGAAACGAGTCGCAGACGTCTAAATTTTTACAGTGTTTTTAGTAAATCACGACATAAACAGTGAAGTGGTTCGTGTATTTCATAATTCGACCTGCATGTAGCTACAAAATTTATTGAAAATGTCTAGATGGCTTATTAGGAACGTTAAACTTAATTTCACCAAGCAAAAATGGACTATTTATTGACCCTCTTATTAATTTAACAATAAATGAGACACCAAGCATCTCCCTGCGGCTCTGCAATGTGGGCAGCTGTATTAGTTTTAACCGGCTGCAATAGGGGGGAAGATTTTTAGAAGGATCCCATGGTAAGTGTTTTAAAGCGAAAAGCAAAAATTGTTTCTGGACCGATTCCAGCTTGTCAGAATGAACCTGATAACGCGGATTCCCAAATTATTGAAGCATATTCCAAAGTAGGTCTGACCATGATATAAAAAGAGTTTTTGTAACGTATGGGTCATTAAATTCTTTAGACCAACGTTTACGAAAGCCAAAGTACCTTTAGCGCTATTCACGCAAGATTCAATATGAAGTTTAAAATCGAGTTTTGGGTCCATTGTAACGCCTAAATCAATAAAACTAGGGACTTGCTTGATTACATAGTCCCAATAACATAATCATGGGATTGGAAGGATTTCCTTGTAAAACACATGAACTTACATTTAGGTAGGTTTAGTGACATGGCGTTTACATTACACCAGTCACCAAGACTATTCAGATCAGCCTGAAGACATGCCCTAAAATTTATAATCATCATTAAATTTATCAGAAATGTATTAAAATGTGACCAATAACTAGAAAATATTATTTGAAACAATATAAATAATTGTATTGCTACGTTACAATAAAATAGTATAATAGTAAATATTCTGTGTTAATTTTATTGTCAGCTCTTAGTCCAAAAATCATTTGGTTGATGTGGCAAAACAATTTCTTGATGTAATCCATTAATAATGATTCGTGAATGAGACGTAATTAATTCAAATTAATCAAATGTATTAATGGATTTTTTATAGGGGGCCCGTAAATTGTTTAGTCCCGGGCCCGGATTTTCTCTCTACAGTACTGGGTATACTCCGGGGCCACAATTTAGGAATGTGATCAACCTTTTCATTGGCCTTCCGCAGAAGTCTTTGAAAAATTTATACTTAGGTTAAAATAGATAAAGAGGCTGCTTTACCTTTGTTCCCGAACTAAGGAAACATTTTAATGTCTATTTTCTAACGACGATTACTCCGAAGAGAATAAAGCTATTGCCAACTTCAGCGGAGAAGAGACTGCATAACTTCGTTAGGTATGCCCACAACTGGCTTGTCCTGCTCCCCGCGCAATTGTCCACATTGCTCTCTTCCGAGCTATCACTACCACTCAGGATTGGATAGTCTATTGTATTTTGCTCGCATTTTACGAACGGTAAACTTACTTTGGAGTGGCGTTTACACCATTTTTAGTTGGTCGCGTATCTATAAGTAATCGACATTTTAGTTTTCTCCGTGTTAACTGTAGCTTCGCATCTCAGTTAAATGCAAGGAAAATGTGTAAACAAAAGACAGCTGTTTGGGCTAGTTTTCGTGTATTCACCAAAGATTTTTGTGGTTTGTTCTACAATTACTGTTCTGTATTAATAAATGCAACGCACCATTTAACAGTTAAACTTCGAATGATTTATTTAGGAAGGGTATTATAGTTCGTGGTATGATCATGGTATAAAAAAGAAGGTAGTTCCACTCAAAATTTTTTGACGTATTTGGAGATTTTTGAAGTTTCATAATGTTTGTTGTTTTGCTAAAGCCTTGCCATACCGTTACTGTTTAAGGCGAAATTGTGGTTTTCCGGGATTGAAGTTTCCTTCAGGATGAACACGCAATGGTCATCTGAGACAATAATAATACGCTTTAGCATGATTTATGTGTATAAATATCGATTGAGAATACAGCAAACATGCAATTTGATTGAAAAATAATGGATAATGACTCATACATTGGTTGATAACTCATATCTTTATGAGAGGTTGACCCCAAGACAGAAAAAAATACGCGAAAAAATCCTGTTGTTTTAGCATGGCCGTATTATCATGCCTCTGCAGTGGATATTTCTCAAGTCATGTTGAGAAAAAGTCTACCTCCAAAGTTTGCAGTGAGTGGTAGGTGTTTAATTTGTTTCGTTTGTGGGACGCTACATAAATGACAATGCTAAAAGGGCACAGAATATATATATGTGGGGCTTGCTCCAAGGTGCCCCTGGTACAACGGCCAAAAGAACAACTAGTGGCTAACCTGCAGAGATACAGGGCAATGTTCTCCCTAAAAAATGGCTTAACAATTCCCCCCTCAAGAGCTCCGCTTGAATAATACAATAAATGAAAAATGTGGTCTTGTAACCAATTTATCGCCATTCAATTTCATAAAAATTGCGTTTAAGTATGCTAAACTCTTTAGAAATTGCGGTGTCGGTTTGTAAGGACCTCCTTTGGGCAATCAATTGACAAACGTGTATGTTTTGTCAACGTGTTCTGAGCAAACGTACGGGCACTTAAGAAGGCTATATTCCCTTGCTTTGTTGCTTTGTGGACCTAAGTTTCTTCCACCAAAGTAATTTTCGGGAGCTCGGGAAACCTATCCTTTTCTAGGATGATATTTCGTTTTGAAATATTTCCAACGCATGCGGCTCTTTTTTTTTCTCTTTTTTATTTAAAATAACTATGAAAGTAATTTAGTCGTATCCGTTAATATGAAATCCATCAAATTAGAAAAATTCGTAACATTTTTCAATCTGGTAGCTTGTTTTTGGTGAAACTGTCAGTGTCCCCGCAAAAGTCAAGTGGCTAACGTCACACTAAATGGAACTACCTCCATTTTTTGTATCATGGGTATGATTACAAGAAATGGGAATGAAACAAGAGAGAGTGTAGTGCGTTTGTATTCATACATGTGTATGTAGCATATTTAAATGTTCGAAAACCAAGTTGCCAGTAACACATAATATATAATACCCAATACGCTCCGCCTTAGATTTGCTTATATAAAATACAATATAAATATGTACATTATGTTTTGTTTGTTTGTAAGTTATGTATTGCTTAAATATGTAATGCGTTCAAACTTAGAAGAGTAAGTAATTAGATTAAACGTTAGTTTTCACAACCTTGCCTCCTATCCGTGGCCTTAATTCTATTTTGATCGCGTAACATGCTCGTCCCGATCATGTGCGCTAGCTTCAGCAAAGTCATCTGGAGGGTTGGATGAAGTGTGTGGCTCACCTACGCTTTCGCGCGTTTCATTGTAAACGTTATGATTTTCCGCATTTTCTTGTGAAGAATTATTATCTCTTATTTGGTTCAAGTGTCTTTTTATTTCTCTATGTTGTGTACATTGATACAAATGTATGATCGTGGACCCATTTGTTTGTTAATTTTTGCTAGCATCTAGCTCTTTTTATTTGGATTTCTGTAGTCGCGTATTAAAACATTTTGCCCTTCTTGAAAGTGCTCTTCCCGTTTACCTTTTTAGTTTTGTTCGCTTTCAATTTGTTTCTGAACTAGCGGGGGTTTAAAAAGATCGAAACGAGACTTAAAGGTCACGAGAGAAACAATCGAAGATAATCGAATAAAAACTTATTTAAAGTGAATTCAATATATGAGTGTTTTCTTTTTTCTAAACTTGCATACAGTGATTTTTTTAAATTCTTTACAAATATTTCAGCAAATGTCTCTCTCATTTTTCTAATGACAAAGCTCGACGTTAAATCTTTTGTTTGAAAAATTTCAGCCCATTTGGTTAAGGAGTCAATAACGCGAAAAAGTGAAAGTATTTTATTGGTCCAGCAAAATCAGCATGAATTCGACTCCGCGGAGAACATTTTTTATAACATACTCGATATCAGAGTTTATGTTTGGCCACCAGACATACGATCTTTCAAGAGCTTTCGTTTTCACGATACCCATATGCGACACATGAAGCTCATTTAATATATGATCTCCAAATTTTTCAGGTATAACGACTCTATATCCCTATAAAATGCAGTCATATTCAACTTTTAGTTCATTAATTTTATCCTTGAAAGGAATAAATTTTGCTTCGGTCAAATTGTTGACTTCGCCATGAAGAATCGCATGGGATTCTTTGGAAAGTATTGGATTTTTCCTGGTTACCCTACCAACGCTTTTAAAATTGATATTCAAATAGTTCGAGTTTTCAATAAAATTAGAAACGAGTTTTCGAAACAGTCTTGTTGAGTTGTCGCTTGCGGTATGCGAGACAAGCTATCAGCGTCGTTGGAAGTGCCCTTGACGTACGTAATCGAGTGATTGAACCCGGAAAGTATGAAAGCCCACCGCTGCATTCGGGCAGCTTTCAATGATGGCAAACCTTTATGCTCGCCGAGGATTGTCACTAATGGTTTATGGTCGGTTTTTAAAATGAAATGGTTGCTTAGTAAATATTGTCGCAATTTTGTCACGCAATATACGATGGCAAGAGCCTCTTTTTCAAGCGTGCTGTCATTTCGTACACTTTTAGAAAGATATCTCGAAACAAATGCAATAAGCTTGACAGAACCATCTGTAAATTTGTGCGAAAGTACGCCCGCGACTGCACTATTATTACTATCAGTTGACAGTATTAGAGGCAAGTCGAGATTAAAATGAACCAACATCTGGTCTGAAGTAATTTCTTTTTAACACGCTTTTATTAGCTTGGCCTGTATGTAACGGAATCTTTGAGCTTAATTTTCACCGGTTTCTAGAAGTCTGATTAATTTGAAACTTTGCATACGTCTCAAGGACCGATGACAATGCATTAATGTGATGGTGTGGTGACATAAGGTCAACGGCCATAAGGTCAATGGGCCTTATTACCACTTTCAATGGCCATAAGTTTGATTGAAACTTTGCACGCATATCAGGCTCGATAACAATGCATTAATGTGTGGTGACATAAGGTCAACTGCCATAAGGTCAATGGGCCTTATTACCACTTTAAATGGCCATAAGTTTGATTGAAACTTTGCAAACATATCAAGGCTCGATGACAATGCATTAATGTGATGGTATGGTGACATAAGGCCAACGGCCATAAGGTCAATTGCCTTATTACCACTTTGAATGGTCATAAGTTTGATTGAAGCTTTGCAGACGTATCAAGGCTCGACGACAATGCATTAATGTGATGGTGTGGTGACATAAGGTCAACGGCCATAAGGTCAATTGGCCTTATTACCATTTTGAATGGCAATAATTTTGATTGAAGCTTTGTACACGTATCAAGGCTCGATGACAATGCATAAATTTGATGGTGTGGTGACATAAGGTCAACGGCCATAAGGTCAATTGGCCTTATTACCACTCTTAATGACCATAAGTTTGATTGAAACTTTGCACACGTGTCAAGGGTCGATGATAATGCGTTAATGTGATGGTGTGGTGACATAAGGTCAACGGCCATAAGGTCAATTGGCCTTATTACCACTCTTAATGGCCATAAGTTTGATTGAAACTTTGCACACGTATCAAGGCTCGATGACAATGCAATAATGTGATGGTGGGGTCACATAAGGTTAACGGATATAAGGTCAATTGAACTTGTGACCACCCCAAATGGCCATAAATTTGAAACCTTGCTCATAATGCGAAAAACTCATTCCTTTATTAATGATAGAAGTGGATGCATGGCACATCTACGAAAGAGCATACTGGAGCCCTGTTTAACACGCTTTTATTAGCTTGGCCTGTACCTATCTATGTATCTATGTATCCATGTATGTATGTAACGGAATCTGGAGTGGAGCCGTGAGCCCCGGTAATGCAGAGCTCCGAACTCCGTTGCACCTTTTGAAGCATTTTAAGTTAGGTACTTTTAGCTAGTGCAGGCCCCAGACCAAGGCACCATAAAGAAGAATCGGGCGCACAGTTGCTGTGTAATACAGCAGGTCACCTTAAGGGAGAACCCCCAGGAGGTGTCAATTGCCCTCTTGCACGGTGAGCAGCTCTGATGCTGCCTTCTTGGATTGCTCCACT